>ML797818.1:13713-28571 GCA_009831015.1 Picea engelmannii | reverse complement strand
GGACTGTGGGGGAGGGGTTGCAGGATGAGGAAGAGGGACTGCGGGAGAAGGACTACGAGGGAGGGGAGAGGGTGCGGGTCACAGGAGTGGGGAGAAGCAAGGGAGGCAAGGAGGTGGAGGGTACGCGAGTGTGTGAGAGAGGATGGAAATGTAGCGTGAGTCAGAGGTAGGTTGGTGTGTGGATGCGTGGGAGTGGAGGGAATTGGAGGGAGGCGGGTGTGTGGGAGTGGAGGGAATTGGAGGGATCCTGGTGCGTGGGAGTGAAGAATGGAGTATGCAGAGGGTTACGAGAGGGGGTGTGGGGAATGATTGTGATAAGGAGGAGCGACGAGTCTGATACCAATGTAGAGAACTAATCTGGTTCTTACTCAAAATCCATAATATATATATATATATATATATATATATATAATTGATAATAAAATGATGATGAAATTACAAAGATAGGGCATGCCTATATATATGTCCTTTATGGTTTTATGAAGAGTCATGAATTTTAGTCATGACCTTTTATTACATTAATGTTTAATTTTACATTTATTTATTATTTTAATGCTTTTATATTATTTTATTTATTTATTGTGACATAAGCCAGGTATCAGGAATACAAAATGTCCCCTATCACCTAAATCTACATCTAAATTTATATCGATGAATTATCAAATGAGGGGTATGCATACCTAAATAGGTCTTCCAACCATATACCCATTTACGTGTGATAAAATCCAACTCCATAAAAATAATTACAATTGTATGCGTAAGCATGTGATGCTATGAAACATCAACATATTTCATTGCAAGCATCCATCCTGGTCCAAATACAATTACATAGACCAAGTACTTATCTTACCATTGTATGCTCGAGCACATGATACAAGAAACATCTATGAACTTTTTTACCAACATCCCTCCTTGCTCCAAACACAGTGAGCCAAAACACTCATTTACCGAGTACTTCTTTCTTAATGCACTTTTTTCTATGCTCCACATTGATACACTGTATGCTTGAGCAAATGACACAAAAATCATCTAACAACTTATTTACCATCATCATTCCCTGCTCCAAAAACAGTGAGCCAAAGCACTCATTCACCGAGTATTTCATCCTCAATGTGCTTATGCCTATGCTCTACATCGATCCATTGTATGCTCGAGCAAATGATGCAAGAAGCATCTACCAACTTCATTACCAACATCCCTCCTTGCTCCAAATACGACGAGTGAAAGCACTCATTCACAGAGTACTTCATCCTCAATGCGCTTTTGCCTATGTTCCACATAAATCCACTATATACCTGAGAAAATGATGCAAGAAGCACCTAACAACATCCATCCTTGCTCCAAATACAGTGAGCCAAAGAACTCATTCACCGAGTACTTCATCTTCAATGCAATTCTACCTATGCTCCATTTCCGTGCCATTTACCATGGTTTATAAACCCATGAATCATTGCTTCAATTTGTGTGCATATCTCTCTTCCACAGGTCACTCACTTTACCAACAATTCCATAATCATGGATCTCAACATCAAACCAATCTCATTGGAGAGTCCAAGTTTTCCTAGCTCTGATACAATCTTAAAAACTGAGAAAGAAATAGCATAACAAGCAAACATGCACATAGTGACATAAATGGATATTTGAGATTTATCCTAGAAACCTTTAACTATGAAAACCAACACTTACTAGATATCTATCATTTTTTGTCAAACCAGCCAAGGTAGGCCAACACCAACCAATTGACACTTCTTACAAGGGATATCTCAAGCCATTAAACAAGCTTCATCAATTACAACCCTAATTCCTTTACCACAATTAGATTACAATGCAAAGACATGCATGGTCTTGAGATAACCATGCAAAGGCATGAATGGAGTGGAGATAACAATGCCGACACATGCATGTACATGCATAGCGATGCAAATACATACATGGTGTGGAGATAGTCATGCAAAGACTCACATCAAATACCTTGGGGAAATAACTTGGATTACCCAACACAATGGGCCGGTAAACCACTAACTGTAAACCCAATAATGACCAAATCCATAACTATGATTGAGTCAAGATTAACCCAACACCCTTCACTTTTTATACTTCAAGAAACCATTAGTAACATATGAAAGTACTGTAGTAACAAAACTTGCAGTTACCTTGCATTTGAACTTTCAATCAATTTCCACATTATGTGACAAGAAATATCATCCCTTTTTCTTTTGGATTCCCAAAATCAATTTCCGCATTGTGTGACAAGAAATATCATGCCTTTTGGATTCCCAACAAAGACTAATCAACAATTCAGCATGTGACATACTATCTTGCCTTTTTCGAAAACGAGAAGCAGCAGCTCACAAGAGTCCAAGAAATTTACCGTCACTAGAAAGAGTGTCCACAAAATTAGTGAATGTGATTTCAATGGGGTTGTGACCCCTTGCAGACATTTCTTGGACAACCTTGTAATTACGGCAGTGAAATGTAATGGCATTAGCACGGCAGCCCTTCTGTCATTTCCCAAAGTACCTATCTGGCTCCTGCAACTCTCCTTTCTTTATAGAAGTGATTGTTTACTGTTGAATATATCACAATGTGGTCGTCAAACCTTTTTTATGATCTCATACAATATTTTCTTGGCCTCTTCGAGCATATCTTCCTTGCATAGTCCATCCATGAGGGTGGTATATGTAGTACTATTAGGAACATCGCCACTATCAGTTATCTGTTGAAATATTTGTATTGCCTCCTTGAGTTTACCAACTTGGCAGAGTCCAGCCATCAATGTTTTGTATGTAACCACATTAGGTTTCAAACCCTGCTCTGACATCTCATGGAAGATCTGTTGAGCTGCCTCTATCCTGCGAAGATTGCAGAGCCCATCTATTAATGTATTAAAGGTAACTACGTCAGGCCTGCAATCTTTCACCAACATATCTTGAAGGAGATCTCTGGCCTTCTCTAGATTGCCCACCTTGCAGAACCCATTTATAAGTGTATTGTATGTGATTTCATTAGTCTGATGGCCAGTTTGCACCATAACATCGAAAAGCCCAAGAGCTTGTTGAAGCTTTCCTTCTTTGCAGAGACCATCAATAAAAGCGTTGTATGTGATCAAATTTGGGGTATACCGCTTATCTAGCATCTCGTGAAGCATTTTGGTGGCCTCTTGCAATTGTCCCTCCTTGCATAGTCCATCTATTAATGTATTATAGGTAACTACGTCAGGTCTGCAACCTTTTTTTAACATATCTTGAAGGAGCTCCCTGGCCTTTCCCAGATTACCCACCTTGCAAAAGCCATTTATAAGAGTATTGTATGTGACTACATAAGGCCGATGGACTGTTTGGACCATAATAGCTAACAGCCTGAGAGCTTGTTGAAGCTTGCCTTCTTTGCAGAGACCATCAATAAACGCATTGTATGTGAACCCATCTGGAGTGTACCCCTTATCCAGCATCTCCTGAAGCATTTTGGTAGCCTCCTGCAACTGTCCATCCCTGCAGAGACCGCCAATAAATGCATTGTATGTGGCAATATTAGGAGATATGTTATGTTTGGGCATTTCACATAGGAGCATCCTAGCTACATCCAACTTGCCTTTCTTACAAAAACCATCGATGAGAACAGTGTATGTGATAACATTTGGAGTGTCCCGTTTATCCAGCATTTCCTGGAGCACTTTTGTGGCCTCCTGCCATTTCCCTTCCTTGCAGAGACCATCAATAAATGCACTGTATGCGACAACATCAGGACATATATTTTTCTTAGGCATCTCATAGAAAAGCTTCCTAGCCTCATCCAACATGCCTTCCTTGCAAAGACCGTCAATGAGAGTATTGTATGCAATGACATTGGGATTTAACATCTCATGTAGAAGTTTCTTAGCATCTTGGAGCTTACCTTCTTTGCATAGTCCATTCATGAGGGTGCTCAATGTGATTGTGTTAGGCTCATGGCCTTTCTGTAGCATAACAGCCAACAACCCGAATGCCTCGTGGATTTTCCCCGTCTTGCAGAACCCATGTATTAGGGTATTATACGTAGAAACACTAGGAATCTGTTCTTTTCCCACCATTTGATAGTAAAGGTTCACAGCATCTTCTATTCTGCCCTCCCTGCAAAACCCTTTCAGGAGCGTATTGAAGGTTACGACATTTCGAACATACCCATGTGCTTTCATTTCTTCAAACACTTCGAACGCATAATCCACTCTACCTGTTTCACAGTGGCAATTGATGACCATGTTTAAAGTTATGAAATCTGGAACAATACTTGCTTCCATCATATATCTGTAAGCAGACAAGGCTAACTGGTGTTCATTCCCTCGGATGAGGCTCCTCAACAAAAGATTGCAGGTGAAGAGAGATAGAGTGGATTTAGCCGAAAGATGCATACTGTTGAAGGTTGCCGCTGCCTCTCGAAGCCTGTTGTTGTTACACAATTTTTTAATGAGTTTCTCTGAATTGCCATTGGCATTGAAAGAGGAATCTGTAAACCGAGGGTTTGCATTGCCATTGGCACTGGAAGTGTGGGACGAGTGTGTAGAGCTAGGGTAGTTTGGGAGCCTTTTAAGAGAGGAAATGATGTGCGTGGTAGGCTCCTTCTTGTTTGAAATAGGGTGAGGGATTTGAGGAAGAACAGCAAGTGAAATGTTAGATATGGAAAGCATGGTGAACGAATTAAGGTGGAGATTGAGAACAGTTTGTGTGAATGTATGTAACACCCACACATTCATTCCTGTTGTGTTATCATGTTTTCTAATCCGTCTCTATTTTCAGTCCACTTATTGCTGTGCTATCTTATCGTTATCTCTTTATCTTATCCTTGATAGCATATTGATCAATTTCAATTCAGAACTAACAAATTGCATTAATATTTATTTAGTTATTTGTAAAGACACTTTCTCATCACATTACAAGTGGTGCTATGTATTCAAATTATAGTTGAAGTCTTTCCATTGGTATATTTTATTGGTGTGAGGAGACATGTAATTTTGGTGCCAAAAATTAACACCACAATATAAATTAAATAATAATATAAATTTTAAAATAATAATATGGATAAGATAATAATAATATGGATTAAGTATGTAATTATGAATATTTATAAATTAAAATAAATAATAAAAGTGATAATTTATAATGTGAAAAGAAAATTAAAAAAAAATAATACTAAGAATACATACATTATGTTAAGGGGTTAGTTTAATTAGTCGTCACAATGTTGTTGGGTATTGGATAGTTTTGCATTACCAAACACCAATCTAAATCTTGATTGGGTGAGGGGTATTAGTCTACATCTACAAGTTTATTAAAAATGTCGTCCATGAATGTGGAGAAGCATCCATTTGATTTCCTTGTGAAGTTTCTTTTAAAATACACACACAAGAAGCAATAAAAAAACAGAGAGACTCATCTTAATTCTTAACCACCCATATATTTGCATTTGAATTTATTTTTTATTCCTCTTTGTGCTTAATAGATTTGAAGTTAAAATGGATATATGTTGATTTACAAGAAACTAGGGACAACTTGCCTTCTACATGGAAGAAGAGATGGTGTGAAATTGGCTTCAATTATTTAATTGTATGGGATTATATTTTATAAATAATATATTTTTATAGTTTCATGTTCAAAATGTTATATTCGAACACTATAAACTAACATTGATATCCCATTGGACAGTTCATCACAACATATTACAAGTCATTGCAAAACACTGTGAGGATATCCTTTATTATCGAGTATTTACTTGTGATTAAAATGTAATATTATAAGTATATCACTCAAAACACTAAAATAAAATGAGAATATAAAAAAAGAACCTACAAAATTAAAACACCACACAATGAACACAAGATGTGCCATGAGAAACCAAATATGGGAAACCCAATGAAAATTGAGGAGTAAGCCTTGGACTTTTCATCTGAGATATGCAAATAGAAAAAAATATGGTCTCAATATGGAGTTGTAAGACATTGTGACCTGAACGTCTGTTACAAGATCTTATACTTTCCTCATCTATGCTCATAATATCCTACCCCTTTGCTCTACTCATCTATGGAACAATGGATCAACAAAATAGAAATAGAACCCCTTTCTTCTCTTACGACTTAGCATTTACCATGTCCTAATAGTCGTTTAGGGATAGGGTTGTGGAAATTTTGAGAAATAACGTCTTAATGCAAATTCAAAATTTTCACCTCAAACTCGAGGTTCTCTAGATCTACTTTCTATCAACTTTTCAACGTTAGCACTAAATCATGAATTTAAATTACAACAGTTTAGATTTTACTTATGTCCAACCAAATACACAAGGAATCCAAAGAAAACAAACACCAAATAAACATACTTCAAGGGAAGTGTGTTTTAAGGCCTTAGGGGACAAATACCAACATATAAAAGATCTAAAAAAATCTGAATGCTTAGCTTCTATATGTTTGTCAAATCACTTAACAAAATATGCTAATTGTTCATGATAAATCAACATATCAAACATCCTTGGGAATTACCCATTCACCATACATTATAAGATGAAAATCAAATATGCAAGTATACAAAGTTTGGATAATGTTACACCTAAAATTGACCTCAGTGTACCCTATATTTTTTTCGCGAGATGTGGAACATCATGTGAGCATATTATGTACCTTATTGTATCATGATGAGCCAAAAGTATGGTTGTATTTTCACTTACCGGACCGTACTTAGATGTTCTATGTATTGGTGGGGGGCCTATGTAGTATCTCTAGACCCCATGTGGTCGATCATGTCTCATCCTTTTAGTCCCCATTTCAAGATATAATTTTATTTTATGGCTATAGTCAACTTCCCTGTGATGTTGGAAACTCTTCATCATGTCGGTGTTCGACAACACAGGTATTCCAACAGATGACGACCACCTTCAGTAACCACTCACACAACTAGATCAAAGATCAACACACCGATGTTTTGACGTGGTAAAACCCCTATGGGGGAACATCCACGGTCGTAGCCAATGCGACCACTTGGAGCAGTTTATTAATGCAAAATAAAAAGATTACAGAGAGATTTTACAAGAGATTTTCTCATAATCGATCATCGACAAATGACCCTCCATGCTCTTTAAATAGAGATCATGGACCAATCGGGTGTTAAGCCATGAATCAATGGTTGTTAAGATGAAGGAGATTATGAACCGTCAAATCACTCTATGTCAGGAACATATCGTGACCGTCGGCTTTCCTAACTACAAATGCATAGTAATGCATAATAAAGAAACACATTTTTACCTAATGACACATTAGACAAAGTAGATCTTAACTAACTCCTAAGTGTCTAAATATCCTAACATCCCCCCTTAAGAACAACTTGGGACAGGATTGGAGGATTTACAATGTTGACACAATAGGAGAAGGAAGGAGGAATTAGAGTCTATCCCCCCTTAATGACAACTTCTTGAACTCCTAACATAGATCAAAGTTTGGAAAACTTCACTTCTATAAGAGACTTTGAGAAAATGTTTGCAACTTGATCTTCTGTGGGGAAAAAGAGCACTTCAATAACTTGATCATGAATGAGATTTCTGATGAAGTGCATGTGTATCTCGATGTGTTTTCTACGCTGATGTTGAACTGGGTCTTTGGCGAGCTTGATGGCACTTTGATTGTCGCACCAAAGGCTGGTCGGATGTTACTGCTGGAATCCAAACTTTGAAAGGATTTGTCGAAGCCACAAGGTTTCCTGAGTGGCATTTATCGATGCTCGATACTCTGCTTCTACTGAAGAAAATGAAATAGCTTGTTGTTTCTTATAGGCCCAAGTGGCAGGTCCTAAACCAAGGCTCAAAACATAACCTATAGTAGACTTCCAATCATTAGGGTCGTCGACTCAATCTAAATCAGTGAAACCAACCAATAAAGGAGTCCCCCCTAAACTGTAATGTATCATGAACTGAATTGTACCACAGACATAGAGAAATATCCTTTTAGTTGTTTTCCAATGGCTTTCATGGGGTGTTTGCATATACCAGGCAACAAGACCAACAAAAAAGGAAAGATCAACACGGGTATGAGTAAAGTATAAGAGGCTACCAACTAATTGACGGTACAGGGTGGAATCAACTTCAGGAGAAGTACAGGTGGCAGTAAGCTTGACTCCAAACTGGAAGGGAGAAGGGGTTGGTTTACAATCATCCATGTGAAAGCGGCGAAGAAGGTCACAAGCATACTTAGACTGGGAAAGAAAAATTCCTTCATTGGTTTGCAAAATTTGGAGGCCAAGGAAATAGTGCAAAAAGCCTAAGTCTCTCATTTAAAATTTCTTCTTAAGGATGGTTTTCACATGGTTTAAAAGTTTTGAGTCACTACAAGTAAGGATAAGGTCATCAACATAAAGGACAAGGATTAAGAGATGGTTTCCTACTTTCTTGGTATAGACATTAGGATCAGAATAACATCTAGATAATCCGATGTCAATAAGAAAGTTGTCCATTTTGGCATACCAAGCTCAAGGAGCTTGCTCAAGACCATAAAGATATTTCTTAAGGCGACAAACAAGGCTAGATTCATTTTGGACATATCTAGGAGGTTGTTCCATGTATATTTCTTCTTGCAAATCTCCATGCAAGAAGGCAGATTTAACATCCATCTGATGGACCTCTCATTTATGTGAGGCAACAAGGGCAAGAACAAGGCGGATGGAATTCATTTTGGCTACAGGGGAAAATGTTTCATTATAGTCAATTCCTTCAACTTGGGAAAATCCTTTGGCAACTAACTGAGCCTTTTGTCTTTCAACACTTCCATCTAATGCATGCTTAGTTATGTAGACCCATTTACATCTGACAAGTTTTCTTCCTTTTGGAAGAGGCACAAGATCCCAAGTATCGTTTTCCATTAAAGAACAATAATCTTCATTCATTGTTGTATCCCAATCTAGATGACCTAAAGATTCTCCAAATGTCTCTGAATCATGAGTCTTTGAAACTTCAGCCAAAAGAGAAGAGGCTCACTGGAACTGTGAACGTGTTCAACACTGATCTGAAGGATCAACAACAAGACCACCAGTTGCTTCTCGTGTTGAATGAACCCATCTAGGAAGCGGTGGAACTGGTGTTGGTTCAGGTTCAAAGGACTCATCTGGAGGAAGGTGAGTAGGTGGAGGTGTATTTTCATCCTCACTGTCATCATCTAAAGAAGAAATCAGAATAGGAATAGAAGAAGGCACAAACATCGAAGATGTCTCGCAGGCCGAAGAAGGCACAATCGTCGAATTAGGCTCGCAGGCCAAGATATTTTCATCAAATTTAACATCTCTTCTAATAATAATTTCATTACAATGTGGTTGAAGAAGTCTAAACCTTTGACATCTTTAGAATAACCAACAAATATACACTTCTCACTTTTAGGCTGTAATGCTTTCCTTTTCTCATCCGGAATGTGAGCCCATGCTATACTGCCAAATACACGGAAGTGACTTACATCTGGTTTAATTTTAGTCCAAGCTTCTTTTGGTGTTATATTTTTAAGATCCTTTGTGGGAGTGCGATTGACTATGTAATTTGCACAGTTGATTGTTTTTGCCCAATACTTTAGACTTAATCCCTTAGATTGGATCACACAATTGGCCATTTCTTTTAATGTGCGGTTCTTTCTCTCAGAAACACCATTTTGTTGTGGTGTATATGGAACAGTGTGTTGCATTTGGATGCCTTGGGTAGTGCAGTAACTTGTAAAATTATTTTTCACATATTCGCCTCCATTATTTGTTCTTAACTTTTGAATTTGATGTTCAGATTGCTTTTCTACAAGGGCCTTGTAGGCCAAAAACTTATCAAAAACTTCACTCTTAAGTTTTAAGAAGTAAACCCAAGTACGTCTGGAAAAATTATCAATGAAATTTAAGAAATACTTGCACCCAGAAAAAGAAGGAGAATAAAGTAGACCACACAAATCACTGTGAACAAGCTGCAAATAAGGCTCGAGGCGTGCCAAGAGGCATGTTTGTCAAAATTGTCCCGATGATGTTTGTCAAGAACATAACCGACACAAACACCATCTCTGCATGAAATAGGAGGAAGACCAGTCACCATTTGTTGATTACATAGTTGTTGCAATGAGCGGTAGTTTAGATGACCAAACCGTGCATGCCAAAGTTTGCTCAAGTCATCGCTATGAGAAACAAAAACTGATAAAAAATTATGATGACCCAAAGTTTTCAAACTTATACAACCTGGTAATATCATCAGCAATTCCAGTTGCAAGAACATGCTTAGGATCTTTTAGATCCTTGATTACAACTTGGTGAGGTGAAAACTCTACAGTTTTACCTTCACCTAAATGTCAAGTGATTTGATATATTGATAGAAGGTTACAAGAAAGACTTGGAACACATAATACATCATTGAAATGACCATTATCTACTTGAATTGTTCCATATCTGACAACATTAAGAGATCTATCATCACCAACAAATATTTTCTTGGTGTTACATTCATTTAGATCAGAAAATATGTCTTTATCCTTTGCCATTTGATAAGATGCTCTAGAATCAATAAGCCACTCATCAGAAGAATAAGTAGAAGTTGTATTGAAGGAGAAACCAAAAGCAGAAAGTGCATGTCCATGAGAAGAAGAAGAAGAAGAAGAAGAAGAAGAAGAAGAAGAAGAAGAAGAATCAATATTGGTGTGTTTCTTCATCATTGCTTCTAAAGCTCCCATCTTCTTGAAACATTTGGACTCATCATGACCATCTTTATCACAAAAGTTGCAATGTATGTCAGTCTTCTTATTTTAATATTTTTCTCCTTTGTCACCATTAGGAGCTAAAGTTGTCTGAGCGGGTTTAGGACCCTTATGTTGCTTATTGTTTTAGTGAGGATGTTGCTTCTTGGGATACTTGGGTTTATCTTTCTATTGGGAAAATAAGGCTTTGTTGGAGGTACCTACAATGTTGATCACTCCAAGTTGTACAAGATTATCTTCCTCTCTAATCAAAGAAGCACAAAAGGACTCAAGAGTGGGTTTTTGATAAGTTTTCCCTAGATCCTCTCTCATGGCATAAAAGGTAGATACAAACATAGAATATACACTACCTAGATTAGAAAGAATAATATAGATGCAACACTCTTCCTCCATTTTTATCTCACATTCTTCACATTAAATTCTAAGTGTTTTAAACTTAGATAGATAGTCTCCAAGGAAAGAAAAATCAATTGGACTTAAGGTCAGTACTTGATTTTCTAACTGTTGTGCTCGAATAATATTGAGTTTACCAAACACAGATTCAATCTTTTCCCAAGTTTCTTCGGGGTCATCAATTTCTTTAAGGTGGAACCTTAAATCAGGAGAGATGGACATTCTGATTAGTCCACATGCTTCATCACTCCTAATATCCCATTTGAATTTCTTATCATCATCAGTGGGTGTTTTTCCCTTTCCCAAGGTAATTCGGTACAAGCCTTTACTTCTTAATAAATCTTCCATATGAGATTTCCATTGGAAGTAGTTGGTGCTAGTAAGCAAAATATTACTAGAAGAATCCATATTAAATCTATAGATAATATGGATTTAAAAATTGAAACTTATGTTTTGGATAGAAAGATCTCAAAAATTTAGGCAATTTTAAAAAAAACGGCACTGAAAACGGACTTTGGATGTGAGATTTATGCCATTTTAAAAAAAGGCATAAACAATAACCAAAGGACCATGTGGCGGTGTAAGTTGCTTTATGAAGTGACCCACTTTTATAAAGAGAGGTGGGGATCACTTTTACAATGAAGTTACTTCATGCAAAATAAATAATTCTAAAATAAAATATTAAAGCTACTTATAGTGATTCACTTTTATACTTGAAGTGAAATACACTTTACAATTTTAGCATGAACTTTTTCAAAAAAAAGTAACAAAAGAGAGACTTGAACTCAAGACCTCTTACTTAATAAGAAAAATTTTAACCAAATGGTCTAGAAAAACACATTTTATTGTTTTTCAAAAGGATTGGGGATGTTTTTGTTGTTGTTGTGGAATACGGCCTTGGAGAGCATGCTAAAAAAAACTCTTTTCGCAGAAGAAAAAAATTTCGCTTCTCGATGACAACAAGGGTTAGATCTCGATTAGCTTACCTGGAAGATGCACCTTTTCCTATCTGTTTCTGATTTGCTGAGATCGCATAAAGCTCGGAGAAAAGAGCATATGCAGATCTAAAAGAATAACAACCTGGAAACAAATAATATAAAACCAAAATAATACTCTGCAAAAAATTAAAAAAATGTGTATTCAATCTTTATACCTCCGGATTTGACTGAAATGGACACATATTGGGAAAACAAAAACCTTTTCAAGTGAAATGGAAAGTGTTACTAACTGAAATGAGTGCTCTGGAAGCAATGGAACAGTCCTCTCAGCCCAGAAATGTATGAAAATGATAGAAAATTGAGATGAGGAAACTCGGCTTCACGATCTTGATCTACAACATGAGAGGGCCTTCAAACATGCTCAGATACCATGTTCGACAACATAGGTATTCCAACAGAGGAAGAACACCTTCAGTAACCACTCACACAACCATATCAAAGATCAACACACCAATGTTTTGACGTGGTAAAACCCCTACGGGGAAACATCCTCAACCCCAACCAATGCGACCACTTGGAGTAGTTTATTAATGCAAAAGCAAAAGATTACAGAGAGATTTTACAAGAGAGTTTCTCACAATCGATCATCGGCAAATGACCCTCCATGATATTTAAATAGAGATCATGGACCAATCAAGTGTTAAGCCACAGATCAATGGTCATTAAGATCGAGGAGAGTATGAACCGTCGGATCACTCTATGTCAGGAATATATCGTGATCGTCGAATTTCCTAACTACAAATGCATACTAATGCATACTAAAGAAACACACTAAAACACACACTTTTACCTAATGACACATTAGACCAAGTAGAACTTAACTAACTCCTAAAATAATAATATGGATGAGATAATAATAATATGGATTAAGTATGTAATTATGAATATTTATAAATTAAAATAAATAATAAAAAGTGATAATTTATAATGTGAAAAGAAAATTAAAAAAAAAGAATACTAAGAATACATACATTAGGTTAAGGGGTTAGTTTAATTAGTCGTCACAATCTTGTTGGGTATTAGATAGTTTTGTGTTACCAAACACCAATCTAAATCTTGATTGGGTGAGGGGTATTAGTCTACATCTACAAGTTTATTAAAAATTTTGTCCATGAATGTGGAGAAGCATCCATTTGATTTCCCCGTGAGGTTTCTTTTAAAATACACACACAAGAAAAAATTAAAAAAAGGAGATACTTATCTCATCTTAACTCTTAAACACCCACATATTTGCATTTGAATTTATTTTTTATTCCTCTTTGTGCTTAATAGATTTGAAGTTAAAATGGATATATGATGATTTACAAGAAACTAAGGACAACTTGCCTTCTACATGGAAGAAGAGATGGTGTGAAATTGGCTTCAATTATTTAATTGTAAGGGATTATATTTTATACATAATGTATTTTTATAGTTTCATGTTCAAAATGTTATATTCGAAAACTATAAACTAACATTGATATTCCATTGGACAGTTCATCACAACATATTACAAGTCACTGCAAAACACTGCAAGGATATCCTTTATTATTGAGTGTTCACTTGTGATTAAAATGTAATATTATAAGTAGAGCACTCAAAACACTAAAATAAAATGAGAATATAAAAAAGAACCTACAAAATTAAAAGACAACACAATGGACACAAGATGTGCCATGAGAAACCAAATATGGGAAACCCAATGAGAAATTGAGGAGTAAGCCTTGGACTTTTCATCTCAGATATGCAAATAGAAAACAATATGGACTCAATATGGAGTTGTAAGACATTGTGACTTGAACGTTTGTTACAAGATCTTATACTTTCCTCATATATGCTCATAATATCCCACCCCTTTTCTCTACTCATCTATGGAATAATGGATCAACAAAATAGAAATGGAACCCCTTTCTTCTCTTACGACTTAGTATTTACCATGTCCTAATAGTTGTTTAGGGATATGGTTGTGAAAATTTTGAGAAATAACGTCTTAATGCAAATTCAAAATTTTTACCTCAAACTTGAGGTTCTCTAGATCTATTTTCTATCAACTTTTCAACGTTAGCACTAAATCATAAATTTAAATTACAACAATTTATATTTCACTTATATCCAACCAAATACACAAGGAATCCAAAGAAAACAAACACCAAATAAACATACTTCAAGGCAAGTATGTTTTAAGGCCTTAGGGGACAAATACAAACATATAAAAGATCTGAAAATTTCTTGATTATAACATATTTATTACAGTGATATATCTAAATGATTAACTTCTATATGTTTGTCAAATCACTTAACAAAATATGCTAATTGTTCATGATAAATCAACATACCAAACATCCTTGGGAATTGCCCGTTCACCATACATTATAAGATGAAAATCAAATATGCAAGTATACAAAGTTTGGATAGTGTTACACCTCAAATTCACCTCAGTGTACCCTGTATTTTTTTCACTAGATGTGGAACATCATGTGAGCATATTATGTACCTTATTGTATCATGATGAACCAAAAGTATGGTTTTATTTTCACTCATGTATTGTATTGGACCGTGCTTAGATATTCTATGTATTGGTGGGGGGCCTATGTAGTATCTCCAAACCCCATGTGGTCGGTCATGTCTCATCCTTTTAGTCCCCATTTCAAGATAGGATTTTATTTTATGGATATAGTCGACTTCCCCATGATGTTCAAAAATATTCATCATGTCGGTCATTTATGATATGGGTTGGTATGCAACCATATTGGGGTGGATCTACTAGGACA
>ML797817.1:226175-284389 GCA_009831015.1 Picea engelmannii | reverse complement strand
TTAAATCCCTGGTGCTTGCATATTTTACTGCCTCGGTGCTTTACGTTAAATGTACAACACCAGTGTTGTAGGTGTATGTATGCATCGATGATTGTTCCTTATACAAACACACTGATTTGTAAACATACGTTAACACCTTCGACCGCCTATATTTTTTAATTTATAATCAAATTTCATTATAGTATCTGCAAAAACATCCGCTATCAAAAAAAAATGTTGTAGCGGAGGTTTTTTTGACAATTGTTTTCAATTTTGTAACACTAGAAACCTATGTTATAACCTCCGCTAAAAGGTATTTTCCTTGTAGTGGTCTCTCATGGGTCATGACCTGACATCCTTTTGGTGCTCGAATAGGGAAAGTACTCTATATTTTAGAATATCTAGCATGGTACGAAAGGATAACGAGTTGTCTTTGTTGCATAATTGATAGAAGCTATCAGTAGCCCAGAAGATAGGTAAGAAGACATAATGATTTTTTGACACAGGAATATCTTTTGCCCGTAATCATTTTGATGCCAGGGAGGTAAGCCTAAACACAAATTCCAACTTCAGTAAAAGAATATGCAGGCTCGTTAGAGGCTCTAAGATAGGGAGGGGATCAAGTTTGTGATAGGTTCTTATTGTGTTGTTGTTGGCCTTGACTCGATCAACTGTATGCTCCCTCGCCTTTTTATCCCTGTAGTTTCCCTTGAATTCCTCTTGATAAATAGATAGTGTATGGGAAGCTTGGTGTAGGATTTTTGGGGATCCAGGTTGCATGTCAAGACCTTTATAAGTTTATTTATATCCATAGAGGGAGAGATCCCCCACTCTTATAGGGATAATCACTTGCTTACATGTTCTGCGAAGCTAGAAATCGATATTAATACTAGTGATTGTGTTATGGGAAGCCCGCAAACCATCCCCTCAAAGAGATAGAAGAGTTGGAATAACCTGTTTCGTGAGGCTAGAAATTGATATTAATATTAGTGATTGTGTTCTGTGAAGCCCGCAGAACGGCCCCTCAAAGCGCTAGAAGAGTTGGAATAACCTCAATAAAGGGATAACCTCTCTCAGCCACTCAAATTTCAAGTAGGATCAATCAAAGTTTACACCCCTTTCAGGAAGGAATATATGTATATGGGATGGGGAGGTTCAACTTGTCAGCATGCAGCAGAGCTTCCAATTTCTCATAAGTTGGTGGAGGCACAAGTTGTCATAGTTGTACCTTCCTTTTTCTCTATTTCATTCTTAGATACAGATATTGTTATATGGATGCACACAACTTTGGGATTGAACTTGGCATGAGGCTTTTGATGGAGGATTGGTGAGGCTTGTGATAGAGGATTGATGCAGTGAAGAAAAGTTATATACCTATGTATTAATGAGTGGTTTGAATTAGAAGAGTTGCCAAGTATGGAAACACCATTATCTTTAGAGGAGTTGAATTATTTGCACCCAAGTAGATGGTAGCAAAATATCTACCTTGAATTTGGAAGAGCACAAGAGTCCACTATTATGGAGACTATTTTTATTGTAATTTGTTGCTATCATTAGCATTGTCTATGATGTTGCTTATACATATGCTTCAGTTGTCGCCTATGTCCATGTATTTGAGTTTTCTCTGGGTGCTACTCGATATGCAGATGAATCAATAGGGAATAGATTTCTTCCAATTGAGATAACTATGATGCTTCAATTGTCTCCTATGTCCATGTCTTTGAGTTTGATCTGAGTGCTACTCTATCTGTATATGAATCCATAGGGAATATATTTCTTCCTATTGAGATAACTATCCATATTTTTACCATGAAAGATGATGTTGATGGGGAGCTTCTAGATAGGCCATTTGTCTGCAACATTGTGTCCATGCAAAGTGTCTTATGTGTCCATCCATGGAAAATTAGGGTAGAGGAGCAGGTGCATGGCATATGCACATGCAGGTGGAGGAGCAGGTGCATGGCATATGCACATGCAGGTGGAGGAGCAGGAGCATGGAAGATGCACGAGAAGGAGCAATGGTTTAATTCATAGATGAAATGGCTGGAAGGAGAAATTATGCACAAGGATATTACCGAGGATTGTGTTGGCTTTAAAGGGAAAGATTTTACTACAATTACATTACCGAGGATTTCGTGAACACATAGAGGGAAAAAAATTATTAGAATCACATTGGGAGGAGGCACAGTAAGACTTCAAGTTATTTGGCCAATGAAATAACAGATAATTAATATTAAATGTTGGTATACCACAAGTTGTCACACCAATACAATGGAATACAACTACCTCAACCCCTTGATGATGGTATATAAGCACCTATGGAGGTATGGATGAGGTCATCTCACAAATGCAAATTGATGTGACAATTTATGGTATAACAAATGGTATTGAAAATTTAATTTAAATCAGTTTTTTTTTCAAACTTTGATCAAATAGATGCATATTGCATGTTAAACCATCAACTAATTACAAGTCAATGCCAAGTCAACCCTATATACCATGTATGTAGGAAAGTATAATAACTCAACATATTTGATAAATTAAAAGGTAAACCATTAATGGAACTAACATTATATTTAATATTTTTAATATAATTTAAAATGTTGAAAGTGATTATGTATTTTTTATTTTATTTTTATAATATGTGTTTTTATTATGAAAGGTATAAGATTAAATAGTGGTAATACATTTAATAGTTGTATCTTCTTTTAATTTATCTATTTCTATATTAATTATGACTTCAAAAGTATTTGAATATTAATTAAAAAATTAAAGATGTCTAATTGACAAATGAAAAATGTGTGTATAGATAGTGATTCCTATTAACATTCATTATCCACTATTGATATTGATGTGCTAATTTTTGTTAACAATATAATTTAAATCATTATAAAATATTCAACCAAAAAATATATATATCATAATGGAATTTGAATTAAAGTATGGAAGATAATAATTTCCCATCTTTATTATTCAAACTAAATTTATTAACATATATTAATTTTATACTTATCAAAATAATACAAATCATTATTTAAAAATATCATCATAAATAAAAATATTATTTTCCAAAACACTTATATTATTTCTAATTATCATCATAATATAAATCTATTATAAAATCAAATTTTACCTTTTTTAATTACTCTTAATTATCAAAATTATATAAAAAATACGTTATAAAAAATATTATATAATCCATTATTATCCATTGAGGTAGAGGATTAAATCCAACCTATATGAATTGCAATTAAAGAACATATTGATATAAAAATATTGCCGAAAATGACATTCAATTTAAGTGCGAGTAATGGCATATTTGGTGACCTTAGTTGTAGATCCAATATCTTGTAAGTTTAAGTGTAAAACTTGCAGGTTTAATAATGATGTAAGTCGTAATTGAAGAATATATTGATATAAAAAAATGTTTAATATAAGTGTAAGTAATCTTGTATTTCACGAATTACAACCCACTGGAGGTCTTATGGGTCAGCATTCCACATACCTGAAATGACTGTTGGAATCATACCAATGCCCCAAATCACAAAATCGAAATCGTGAAGAGTGAAATCGAAGGGGAAACTTATTATGCGTTGAAAAAATGACCATCTCCATCATAATGGCTCCTTGTAATGATACCCCACGAATAAGGGTTCGATCCTGGTTTCGGTTTCGGAAGGAGAGTAATGAGAATGGATAGAACCAGAGCCGAGTCGACTGATTTTTGAAATATTTATTGGCGGGAAGGATGAAAGTTTGAAGCAGATCCAGTCGTGAGGGGTAGAGGGACCAAATGGATCCATTCGGGGGGTTAATGTTGAGTCTTTGTAGGTTTTAAATCTTTTAGACTCTCTTAGCTTTGATAGACATTGTTATTGTAACCCTTTTTCTGGTCACGGGTCAGTGTTAGAAGTATGGGACCCTTTGTAATCTTTGAATCCTTTTACCTTTAATGCGAGATCTTATTGTATTAAATCTCCTTGATATTTTGGCTCATAGTGCTCTCTTTTCCTTCCACGTTACTATCTTTGGAAACTGGTCCATTGATGAGCTTGTTATTGTGTTATAGGTGTCAGTGCTTTCTTTGATTTTATGCCTTCTTCTTAACTGTTTTTGTCAGAGCACTTATGGGCCCACCAGACGAGGTGGGTGGGCAATATGTCGCTCTAAATGTGACTAAGTCTTCCAATTGCAGTTTTCATTTAACCTCTCCGCCACCCTTTCCTGGTATTACTCTTTCAAAGGTTTCCGCTGAACTTTCGGGAGACATAGAAGCCTTTCCTAGGTTTAATCGCTCTCCACAGTATGTTTCTAGTTTAGCAAGATCACCAGTCGTTCCAGTTGAGAGGGGTGTTTTCCCTCGGCCAGCTCATAGCCTTTTGAAGTCTCAGAACAAGGTTCGAGTGCAACCTTCACCTAATGGACGTAAACGTAAGCTGTGGAAACCAAATAAGGTGACTAAGAAGCTTGTGATGGGCTCTGACATTGGTTTGGAGGAAACATGTCATATGGTTCTCTGTGTTTTAGTCGGTCGTGTCTCCTACCACTATCTACTACAGGAACCTCTAGAGGCTTGGATGGAGAAAACATGGAGCCCTATTTTGGGTTATTCGTCGGAGGTTATTTTCCTAGAAAAAAGATGGTTGGGTTTCAATTGTCACTCTCCTGAGGACACTGTTATTTTATTGGCATCCCGATGGTTGTTTGGTGCTAGTATCATCATGTTGAAGAGATGGAGGGTATCCTTTGATCCAGATACAGATTATTTTCCTTAGAGACATCTCTGGGTACTATTACCAGGACTTCCTCTCTACTTTTGGAACGAAGGAGATTTAAAAGCTATCGGTGATGCTCTGGGTACCTTTATCTCTCTAGATGTCCCTGCTCTCAAATCTCCGGTAAGAAAGGTGGGAAAATTTCTGGTGGAGTTGAATATCCATGGCAATTTTCTAGAGGCTATTGATATCGAGTGGTGTGGTAGGAGGAAAAAACAACGTTTAGATTATATGGGGATCCCCTTTCATTGTAATCGTTGTCACATCACGTGTCATTTACGCAGAGACTGTAAAGTATTAGAGGTAGTGGAGGAACCTGATGAGGAACTTGAAAACCGGGATGTGTCAGATTGTTCCCCTACTATGGTGATGTTTGGCTCAGGAGACCCCCTCTACATGTCGGAGGTGAATCTATAGGAAGATTCGTTGGACACTCTTTCTGGTAAGATAAAAACTTTTTTTACTTCACTTTTTGAGTCATTGACTACTTGGGAACGGGATGCTATGGACTCCTCACCTTGGTTAAAGAGGTTGACTTGCTGTGAACCTCCCCCCAGTGTTGCGGAAGAAGTGCAAGGAACTACTAATAATCTAAAGTTTGTTTGTCACGAGTCGAACCGTGAGGTCCCATCAGATCCTATTGAACATAACTCTGTTCAAAATGGAAGCAGTCCTCCTTTTTTGTCTCAGTGTCTAGACTCTCTTCATGTTGACCCTGAGATCTCCCAGTCAGCGTCTGTCTCCACATTACCTATGTCTCCTTCATTTGATGTGAATCTTATGGGATGTAGGGAATCGTAAGTTGATGATGAGACCCTATTAGCTGTCTTTGACTCCCTTTTACCAAATGGAAGGGACCAAAACTTATCTATCCCGTTACCAGTTTACCTTGGTAAAGCAGTCTATAATGATATTGCGGGTGGGGATAAAGCCTCGACTAGTGAACATCACTAGAAAGCCTCGACCGGTGATTTGAACATCACGCTCTCATCTAGTGAAGTGTGGGGAAGTACTAACTTTTCGGGTTCTATGGAAGATCATTACAAAATATTGCATCAATCAAAGGATCTTGTGGATATTCGTCCAGACAAGCTTGTACCTACTTGGAGAAACTATCGTCAGGGGACACTTGTTATTGCAAATCATCTAGACAAATGATTTATGTCTGAAGGTATGTTATCATTGAGTAGTTATTATCGAACCTGTGTGGAATATCCGTTCATTTCGGATCATGCTCCAATTATTTTTCAGTTGGACTTAGCGCCGGTTTACAAGACTTATCCCTTTAAACTAAATCCGATCTAGTTACTTGAGCCTGATTACAAGACTTTAGTTTATAAAGTATGGAAGGCCCCTAAATACTTCTCAGAAGCGGGTTACCAACGTCAGTTGGTATGGAAATTAAAAGATCTCAAACAACAGACAAAGGTTTGGTCAAAAGAGAGAGAAGACATTCTGGTGAAGCATTTGGCATACCTGGAATCTCAGATAAAGGATACATTTCTAACTTTCGTGGAGGACAACATTCAAGCTAAAAAAGAAATATCGATCTGGAGTCTGGAAAAGGAAAGGAACAAATTACTGAGCTTCAATGAGGAAAAATGGTGTCAACGCAGCAGAGCGATGTGGATAAGCAGTGGTGACAGCAATACAAAAAAATTTCATCAATTTGTGAATCAGAGGCACATCCATAAACATATTTGGGAAATATATGATGAAGAGGGTTTTCGACATATAGGGCAAGCTGATATAAAGGAGGTAGGGGCACAGTATTTCAAAAAAATTTACAAGGCGCATGAAGAATCTTATACAAATGAAAAAGTTGAAGTTACTAATCTCTTCCACAGAATGGTTCAGGATGAGGAGTCAAATATTTTATTTCAGCCAGTGTCGGCTGAAGAAATAAAGAAGGTCCTTGAATTGTTCAAAAGGGATAAGAGTCAAGGCCCCGATGGCTGCACTGTGGAATTTTTCTCAACCTTTTTTGATCTGGTTGGTGAAGATCTGGTTCAAGTGGTGGAGGAATCTAGGAGAATGGGAAATATTCCAGGTTGTTTAAATTCCACATTCCTAGCATTAATACCTAAAGAAAATAATCCTACAACTTTTGGGGATTATAGACCAATATCCTTATGCAATCTATGTTATAAGTTGATATCTAAAGTTATAGCCAACATGATTAAACCTATTATGTCATGCAATCTTTCAGAGGAACATTTAGGGTTCCTAAAAGGTAGAAGAATCAAGGATGTTATTGGTACAACACACGAATGTTTGCATAGTATTTCAAAAAGAAAAAATATTAAATCTATGATTCTAAAAATGGATTTGTGTAAATCTTATGACTGCATAGATTGGGATCTTCTTCATATGATTCTAATACAGATCGGTTTTGGTTATCAAATGACAAAGTGGATAATGAGTTGTGTAACTTCTCCTACCTATGTTGTATTAATCAACGAGGAGACTACATACTTCTTTTGTAGTGGGAGGGGTTTACAACAGGGATGCCCTTTGTCTCCTTTATTATTCATCATGGTGATGGAAGGATTCGGCCTCTTATTGAACAAAAGCAAAGTGGAAAGAAAGCTTATTGGTATAAAAGTTTCTAGTATGATAAATATCCTTCATTTATATTTTGTAGACGATGTTTTAATACTAACCAAGGTTGATCTTCTTTAGTGGAGGGAGATAAAAAACCTCATTGTTTTATTTTGTAAAGCATCAGGTCTGCAGGTAAACTCAACGAAAACTACAGTACACTTTGAGGGCCTCTCTGAAGCAGAGCTCTTACCTTTCAGATATGTTCTCCTGTACACCTTTACTGCTTTACACTTAGGTTTCAAGTACTTGGACTTTCATTTGAAGACATGACCTCAGAGGGTGGCAGATTGGTCTTGGCTAATAAATAAAATTGAAAAGAAGATTGGCAACTAGTGCTATAAATGGCTCTCATTGGGTGGAAGGTATATCCTTCTCAAATCGGTGCTGGAAAGCCAACCGATATATTGGATGGCAGTGGAACTCATACCTTGGTCTATCATCAACCAAAATCGTAAATTAAGTTTCAACTTTCTGTAGAATGGCCATAGTTTATCCAATCATATCCATCTATGTAATTGGGAAATTTTATCACGACCAAAATCTTATGGAGGTTGGGGTTTAAGGAATTTATCACATTTCAATATAGCTTTGAATTCTAATACGCTATGTCATGTTCTTTTCCGGGATGGTATATGGAACAAGATTGTCATGGATAAATACTTAAAGCATTCAACTATTATAGACTAGCTCAGATCGGCTATTTTCAAACAGAGATTAGCATCTAGGATCTGGAATAACTTACTAAAGTCAGTCCACCTTTTAACTCACTGGCTTAGTTGGTTGCCAGGCTCGGGACAACGGATATCTATTGGTAAATATTTTATACTGGGAGTGCGTGATAGATCTCTACTATCACAAAACCTTATAGATCATCTTCACATGAAAGAGATTAAGGTACTTGCCCAAGCAAAGGTGGATCAAGATTCAATTAATCATATAGGAAGATGGATCAGTAGCGAAGCGATGGGCCTAAATGATAACCTAGAAACTAAATGGGAACATTACCAAAAAGAACTTGATGAAGTTGGTGTATCACTTGGAGATAATCCCGATCAAATTATGTGGATTGGTGGTGATTCGTCAGGCATTAATTCAGTAAAAAATGTTTATTTGGCACTTGTTTCTACATTGAATTTTCAACATTTGGCCACTTGGAAACAAAAAATTTGGAAATGGGATATCCAATTAAAGATTAAACTCTTTATATGGATGGCAATTTCACATAAGATTTTAACTTAGGACAGTTTACAAAGGAGAGGTTGGAAAGGACCCAGTCAGTGTGTATTATGCAAAGAAAACTCAGAGGATATAAATCATCTCTTTATAGATTGTAAGTTTACAAAAAATATATGGGCAAGACTGCAAAATACTATGAAATTCAGAAGGTTTTGGGAAGGAATGGATTTAAATGACTGCTTATGTCAAGGGATTGGGGACAAAACAGTATCTCCAACACTCGCGGCTATAACTTGCTGGTTTATATGGCTCGAGAGGAATATATCCATCTTTGAAAATAAGGTACCCTCCGCTCATTCTGTGATTTATAAGATTATGGGCCTGTATAAACCACACTCTACACATCCTACCTATGCTCACATAAAGGAATGTCTAATTCAGTCTGCAGAGGGCTCCTCTATACCATTTTTTGATGGGGCAGCAAGAAGTGACAAGTTATCTTGTGGTGCAGGGGGTGTGATAAAAACTGTTGAAAATATTGTTTATAGGTGGCATCTAAATTATGGAAAAGGTACTAATACGAAAGCTGAGCTATTGGGTATTTGGGAAACTCTCACATTAGCCTGCCATCTCTCTCTTCCCAGATTACAAGCCTTTGGTGATTCCAAAGTGATTATCGAGTGGCTCAATGACAGAGGTAAGCTAAATGTCTGCTCTATTGAAGGCTGGAAGGTACAGACAAAAGCTTTGATCAAGAAGTTCCATTTTATCAGTTTCCACCATCTTTGCAGAGAGTTCAACAAAGAGGTCCATAAGCTCTCTAAAGAAGCTCTTTTGGTTCCATAAGGAAAGATTTCATATTATCAGTGGGAACCTGGAGGAGCAGGTCAGACGAAGCACTTAGAAATTCCATAATCTTTTCTAGTTTTAAGGCATGAACTATCTTTGTGGTTGTTCTGATCAAGCTTCGCTTTTTTTCTCTGTTATAATCTTCAGAAGGCAATGTATAATTTTGAAATTTTTCTTTCCATGATGTTATTAAGCTATGCAATGTATAAGATTATGATGCATATGTCTGTACTTTCTGTCTGGTTTATGAACGATATCCATGGATGACAGTATGTAAAAAAAATTATATATGAATATAATTTTGAGCCAATTTTCACTTGGAAAAAAAAAGTAATCTTGTATTTGTTTTTTGATAAGAGGTTAAATTATAATTAAGGTAATTTATTTGATTTCATGTATGATATTAAAATTAAATGAAGTATAACCCAGATGGGGTGCCACCTGGAGAAAAGCGGAAGACAACTAGAAGAGAGCAGTCGGGGGAGTTATTAACCCCGGCCGCCACCCCCTGCTCATTTACTCCTCCATGGCTCACACCATGAGGGGAGTTATGTTAGTGCGCCTGCCTGGGATATTGGGTGAGTGAACCGCCTATGCAAAGCGTACCAGGAGGATGCAAAGGTATTTGTTTCCTTCAATGGAAATTACAAAAGTCCTTTCAAGCTTTCATGGAGTTAAGAGCGGCATCCAGGCTCATTTCGCTCCATTCTCTCCCTGGTGCACTCTCTCTACAATGCTCCTCGACCCTCATGATTCCTACCACACCATTGTTCTCTGTGATCTCTCCCTGCGCACCAGTGGCATCCTCTCTGCCTCCCTCCACTCCCTCCGAACCAGTTCCCTTCTTTCCATTCCCCGCTCTGGCTCCTTCGTCTCCCTCCTTTGCACCCTACATCTTCCCCTAGCCTTCACTCACTCCTTCCTCTACCTCCCTATCCCCCCCACCATGCCACGGGAGGGTGGAAAGCCCAAGAGGGGTGCTAGTAAAAACAACGCCCTCTCTCAGGCTAACAGGCTCACCCCCTCACAAAGAGCGCTCATCTCCTACTTCGCCAATACTCTCCACTCCTCCCAAAGCACTCAGTCGGACAACAGGGTCAAATTGGAGACGACCTCCTCCACGACGCATTTTCCCCCATCTCCACCTGTAAATCTACTTTACAGTCCAAACAAAGTTAAAGAGGAGGCACCACCCTTGGGAGAGCATCTCCCTTTGGCTACCAACCTCTTGTCCTCCCCCATAGTCAAGCCTGGTGACCCTTACTACGGCGATGGAAGATGTCAGGTGGAGGAGGAGATTCCTCCAAGATGGCAGCTAGAGAATAAGGTAGGTATAAACAAGGACATCACCACAAGGGATGACAATGAGACTGGAAAGGAGGAAGAAGCCCCACCTCAATATTTCGCCAACCATCTTGCAGAGGAGCACCTTCAGCTCCTCTTCGAGATCAGGCAAAAGCAAGACGACCAAGTGCATTCACAAAGCATCCTCAGTCAAAGAATGGAAATTTTGTTTGAGGCCCTCATGGATGCTCCTGCAAAATCCAGATGCCCGACTTGCAGATAGTGGTTCACCCCAACCTTTACTATTCATGGACAACTAGGCCCAACTATGGATTGAAGCCCCCAGGTTTCAGTTTTTTGTTTATTTCAGTTACAAAGTCGGTGGTCTATTTTACCACGACAACAAGCTAGATGCTTTAGTAGGTTTTGCTTATTATGTCTGTATAATTTTAGTCATGGTGGCTTTGTACATATCCAACCTTAGTGGTGGAAGGCGGAACTTGGTTCCAGTAATTTCTTGTAATTTTTTGTGCAATTATTACAGTTCCAGCAAGGCTAGAGCTCATCAAATTATGTTAGTGGTTGAGCAGTATGTAGCGACTTGTTTTGGTTTCCCTCATGTGGTGGAACAAGTGGCTACCATGTGTCATTGTATAGCAGACAAATGTTATTAATATAAGGTTTTGCACTTTTATTTACAAAAAAAATTAAAAAAAAATGAAGTATAGAACCCTACTAGAGGTAGTCTTGGTTATAACCACAAGGGATATTGACTTTCTTATGGATATTGTTTAGGTTGAAATCATGTTTTGATCTTAAAATAAGACCTAAAACTTCTTTTGATTAGCTAAGAGCTCGTATTCTTCGGACGTAAGGAAACGTTTAACGACTCAAGACCCAAAGACATTTGGAAAGAATGGAAGTTTGCCCCCTTGTAGACCATCAATGAATGATTTAAGGTAGCATGGTTTTCCTTGAATAACAGTGATGAATTAGTCACATTCACATATAACAACAAATGATAATTGTCTTCATGCCACTTGACAACTGAGAATGGTAAGTTTTTCTACTTTATAAAGAAATGAAAAAAAATTACCATATTTGTTGATCTTAATTATGTGAGATACTAAAAATCAAAGTATACATTAAAGTAGTTAAATAACTTGTAAAAATATCACATTTGAATGAATAATCATTCGAACTCAACTATTGAGTGTGTTGTTATCTCATCCAACAATCAAAATTGAACCGTTCTCTTACCTTCCAAGGGGTTAAAACCTGTCCTAGAAGGGTAATTCAAAAAACACCCTTAAAAAATGTAAGCTTTTGAAATCACTTGTCATTTATGAAGGACAACAAATATTATAAAATTTCAAAAGAAGAGTCTCATTTTCAACAACCCATCATTCACATTTCCAACTCTTGGATCCTCAATAAGCATTATACATTTTCATATTATATGAGGATGGATGTGAATCGTGAAAAAAAATCATGATTCAACACCCATTGCTTGCATTTGGCATCTAAAGACTAAAGGCATCTATATTCGTGTTGGCTCTCTTCTATTCCTTGATAATCCATAACAAAGTTCATTTCTATATAATCCTATCATTGTATTGGCATATCCAACATCTTGAGTGTCAATTAATATAAGCTTCCAAGAGAAGCTTTGAAACCTTATCTTTTTGAATCCCCACTTGAGTTCATGTATTATGTGTATTTTTTATCCTTGTTGATATGATGATTGTTATAAATTTAATGTCCATACTTAATGTGTTCAAACCACACATTCACCATAATATCATTTCATTTGTTATATTTTCCTCCTCTCTTGTCTTTTTAAAAAATCAAAACAATTAGTCGTGGGTTATATGTGTAAATCGCAATGGCATTGAAAACATATTAGCAAGATTCACTACAAGTGTGTGGTTTAATAACAATTTTGAAGAGAACATGAAAGACATCGATTGAAACCGATGAAATGGGGCCATCTCTCTTCCTTCATGGTCGTATAGTCCATCTTTCTAAAAGCATCTAACATGTTGACAAATCTAGAATACCCCTTAATAACATAATGGAAAACCAAAAAACTTAATAAATAACTAATAATTAAACCCTATTATTTCATTAATACAATAACCAAATCAATTACTATTAAGATAAAAACATTAAATTAAGAATAGTTTAGAAAAAATCCTAAAAATTAAAAAACCAAAATATGAAACCCTAATAAAACTTAAAAAGAACTAATTTTATTATATAATTTTTATTTTGAAACTTAGTCGACACCTAGGTTTTTTCCCCACACTTCTCGTATTTAAATACTGGCTCTTCCCTTCATTTTAACCCAGGCTCATTGTCCTGAAGATGGATCTTGTTTTGGATCCGAAACGTCGACAGTCTATTGACAAAACTGTGGCTATTTTGATCAACACTGAAAATCTAACATGGTTATAGCATTGGTATCTAATATTTTATTATTATTTGAGAGCATATGTTGGTCTTATGACCACATAGGATATTTTTTCATGGCATCCCTTTAATTGCAATAGATACTTAGAGAAAAAAACACATAATTAATAGTTGAATGTAAATCTCTGAACAATTCACTGATCTTGTATAGATTTTTTCAAGCTCATTGTAAAGATAACACATAGTTTTTCTTTGTTTCACACAAAATTATTTTAATGATTTTGTATATGATAAAAAACTCCATAAAGATCATTGATGACTTACTTGGTCTTGATTAAGTTTATGTATGAGCTTACACAAAATAGAACTTGTCAACATCACAAAACCTAAAGTTGGAATCACAACAATAAGATTTGTCATTCTATTCATTCAATTTTCTGCATCATCAATTCCTTAGTCCTCTAATCATTTCCCTTTCCACAATTTTATGTATCTTTATCTATAACACTCCTTGTTTCTAGCAACATTGACATCATCGTGACGGTACTTTAAGTGTCAAATATTTGAGAATGTTCCTCAAATCTATTTCTCTCTTCTTCATCGCAAGCCCAAGAACAATGAGATGTATCATTTACAACCTTACTGCTTGGAGTAGTATTTTTATGCTTGAGTAGGATTCTTAAGTAAGATATGGAGAAGGTAACATAATTCATGTCATCCTTAGATCTATGCAATCGGGATTATGCTCTAGCATCCACTCTATCACACATTTTTTGCATAGTTTGATAAATAGAGTGAGTAATCAATGTCCTCAATAAGAACCACATACTTGGTGGTCTTGGTGATAAATTTTCTTTACCTTTGTATTTGTATCGACCTAAGGAATCTCCAAATTATAGACATCTTAGCCTACATAATAAGCAATGTTCCTAGAGCCCTATAAAGCTATAAAAGCAAGTAGGCTCTCTTCATGCCTTTTAGAGTATTTTGATACAATTACCCCCTTTCAATAAAGACCTCAAGGTCTAGAACAAATTCTTCTTTTCTAATGAGATCTACAACAAACATGACTCTTGTGGTCAAGTATGGTTGTGATATACTTGAGATATTAATGCACACTTATCAGATGGATATATAAAACAAATTCATTCTTATATGGGTGTCCACAAACAAGTTTAATTTGACAATATGTTTAAAGCTTTACATCGTCATTTAAAATACTCAAACACTCAAAAAAAAAAATATGAATGTTTATGATTTTTATTATTTATTTATAATATACATTAACCCATAAGTAAATTATATTTAAAACTATAAAGTATGATGATGGAAATTATAACTTATCTATTCAATGGTGTGTTAACTTTTAACATTGTGAAAAAATTTAAAAACTATATTTTATTTAAAATATTTTTAATTTTAAAATGTATGCTTAATTATTTTATTAATTTTAATTTTGCAGGTTGAATGAAAATAAAAATAACCCTTCGGATTTGATTGCGAATTCTCATTCAATTATATGAACCTATAATCGAAATAAAAATGACACATGCATTATGTACCCTTTGTGGATAAGCAGAGTTACGTAACAAGAACGGCGGCCTTTTATCAATCATTAAAGCGAAGAAAGAAAGGCATTGCCGTGTAAGGGTGGCAACCGACTAGCCGAATGTTGAATAATAACTCAATCACATCATGAGAGGATCTTCAAGTCTTTTTGTAGGGTACACGTCGAGGGAAGTTGACAAATTTGAAAACGCCGGGAATAAGAGGTGTGATAATTAGATATAATAATAATAATATAATAATCTATTTTTAAGGTCACGGTCAATTTTCCTTCGTCTAGCGATTTGATTGGTAAAGTCTACGAAGGTATACATACCCTATCCCCCTCTGGATTTGAACCTGTGACCTCTTAAGAGGAAACACATATTCTTAACCATTAGGCCCACTCAGGCTGTATAATAATCTATTTTTAAGGTCACCGCTAAGCCAGCACACCAAATTGGTGTATGAGACCCCCTTCTTTGTGGGACAAGGGACCCCCCTCCGCCTAGCGATTTGACTGGTAAAGTCTACGAAGGTATACATACCCTACCCCCCTCTGGATTTGAACCTGTGACCTCTTAAGAGGAAACACATGTTCTTAACCATTAGACCCGTGGCAAGCATTGTAGGATCTCCCAAGTCTTTTTCTCTTATGGAGTGTACCATCCCGAGTTAAATATTTTCAAGGACAAGGGTTCTTTCTCTAATTTCCAAGGAACTCGAGAAATAAGAAAGTATTTATTCCTCGTAACGAGTATGGTAAGGGAAATGAATTTTCAAGACCAAACCATTTTTAATTTTTTAATATATACATGAAATAATAACTTTATAACAACATTGACTCATAATTCATAATTTAAATTAAAAAAAAAAAAAAAAAATTTACAACAACATTAACGCATACTTACTAATTTAATTTTTTTTTAATATGACATCTTTGTACATTCGCTTTATAATGTAAATAATGTGGCATCTATATAGATAACGAGAGTTTCCAAAGTTTTAAGATTTTAGTTTTAATAATTAAGTTAAATTATTGAGAAGATTATTGTTCTTTTTATCATATTAATAAAAGTTTTCACAAAATATAATTAAGTTTTTTTTCACAAAATATAATTAAGTTTTTTAGAAGTAATTGAAAAGAGTAGGTATTAGGTTTTAAGATTTCATTTTTAATAATTAAATTTAATTATTGAGAAGATTATTGTTCTTTTATTATTTTATTATACAATCTTTTTCAGAAGTAATAAAAAAGCATAAAAACTCCAAATGTGATAAGCGCAACCTTAGCAAAGTAGAGGATAAAATAAATTTTGAAATAGAAAAAACAATATAAGTGAAAATAAACGGATTTTGAACTTGTGCTCTATTATGTGGTATAGAGTCAAACTTATGAAATGTAGTGTTCTGCCAACCTCTCAAGTCTCCTTTCTCACACAATACACTTTAGTGACCATTAACTTGGCATAGTTTCATACATGAATTTGTGATCGCTCTAAACTAGCGGGCAGTCTCTTTCACAAACTTTGTAATAACAAATTATTTTTTTGGCTTTATAAAACTCTTTCAACATTTAGGTTTAGAGTTACAAACTTATATTAATATTTTTTTTTATTTTTTTTTTTCACTTTTTCGTTATTGTTGTTTCTCTCACATGGACTCTATTTTTTTAACAATGCTAACGGTTTCATAAATAAACAAATAATTTTAACAAGTAACGAAGGAGGTTTCTCAAGAAATTGGTCGCTCAACAAGAAATGGGTAATGGGCACTAGAAACTAGTTTCTTATGAGTTTCTCTCAAATACAATGTCTCAACTTTAGGTTACTAGTAACTTAAGTTTTAAGTAGAATAGGGTGCAAGTGATTATTCCTTATTCCTGGTTTATTAGTGTTATATATTATTGCTTGTTTATTGGTGTTGTCTACATATTAACTAAAATGTCCATCTTCACTGGAATTTGACCAGTCATAGATATGTGATTTTTCATAATTTATTATTTATTTTGTAGTCTTGATGATTTGAATGATTTATAGATTTCGATAAACATTTAAAATATAGATATAATTATAGATTAATAAAATTACATGTGTGACGTAACATAATTGTAATTTTAAATTATATGTAAAAAAATTACCAAAAAGTAAAGTATCTCAATCAAACTTTAAACCATTTATTTTAAATTTTCTTATGAGATTAGTTAAGGTTATTATTTAATTTTTGAAACTTTAAACCATTTATTTATTTATTTTAAATTTTCTTATGAGATTAGTTAAGGTTATTATTTAATTTTTGAATTTTACTGTCACATAATTTTGAAAATTTATTATGGAATTAAAAATATAAATTTAATATTAATATGTTTAAAAAAAATAGTGTTTTGAGAAGCATTTTTTTTTGCAACCAAGTATGAAGGAGATGTATAATTATGTGTTCAAAGTAGAATTAATATGTGATATTTAAAATAAAATAAAATATTAATAACAAAAGAGATCTATAATTCTCTGCTAAACGTGAAAATCATAAGTGGTGTGTGTGTGTGATCTAGTTGATTCTTGTATTAATAATATACAAAAAATGTTATAACCATGTCTAACAGTGGCTTGGCCTTGGGGAAATTAGGACCATGGCAAGTCAAAGAAAAACCATATTTTAAAGTCCTTTAACTTTCAAGTATTGATAACAAAAAAGGTTAAATAGTATCGATAGCATTCTAGGAAATAAAATATAGCAACCATAAAAGAGTAATAACTCTATTCAAAGCAGAAAACATGATAGAAAAAAATCAAATTGGCAGGATCGACTAGCTAGGTATATGTGTCATCACATTATGCTCACCTTCAAGTGGCAGAGGATCTTCATTGATGAGAATCGGGTTGGAATGTGTGCCTTTTGACCCTTTAGTGCACTTAGGAACTACCATAGGGTTATTGGAATCAAGGCCTATTTTGTTGCTCAGTTTCATCATATTCAGAAGCCATGGGAGGATAGGTGTCTTAAGTAGAAGGGAAACAGGTGACAGGGGTATTGGATAGAAGAGGTCATGGGAAATCAAGTTAGAGGGGGATTACAATAAGCAATGCCAGGAGGTCGACTTGGCACTTGAGAGAGTGGAATGCAACTCCACAGATAATTCACCTAACATTCATAGATAACCCGTCTCAGACCTCTAGAATCAAACACTTTCAAAATAAATAAATAAGCAGGGCACTAAAAATAGTAAGGGTTAAAATAGAAATCATGGAGTATAAAACAAGACAATTGGCTGACAATTTCAAAGATAATCCATAAGAGCCAAGCTTGGGTAAGAGGCCACCACCATCATTGTATTTTAAATCTTCTACTACTACTACAAACTTTAGACCTTTATAGTCAAACAGAGCTTGAAATAACCACATCCCTATCTATTCCATGATGGTGCATCATGTAGTCATCTTCACCAGATCATTTGCAAACATGTAGGATATATGGTTGTGTTGGTTCTCGACTACTCTCCCTTGTCCTTCATCTTCTCTTTTGTCACCATTCTCTCACATGCACTGTTACATAGGTCAGGATCCTCAGGACACATGGGAAGTGTCCTCTATCTAGTGTATGACACCCCATCTCGATGTTAAAAAAAATATCGATAGCAAAATAATGTGGCATTTTTTTTTGTAAGTAAGTTAAGTCCTTGTCATGAAAAAACGATTACAAAGTGTCAATTATTCATTGGAGCAAGAATCGCCATGAATGGAAACCAACTCTTCTCTAACTAAGTTTTCAAAACTAAACTTCCTAAGACATCAAAATTTATATAGAGCCGAGTGGATATTATGTCATAGAGATTGATTGATTGTGCCAGACACAAAATGAAAACAAAGAACAATATTGTTAATCTGGCCTCAAGATTAATAGATATGATGACTAGGAGGACCAGATATAGACGAAAAAAACCAGTATAAAAAATGATGAACCAGATGTCCCTTATACTCAGCGTAAGTTCTGTCCAGGAGGGAGGAAGATGGGCATTGTCGCTTCAGTTTTTGCAGGAGATGGCGAGGCATCTCGAGCAGTTTTCACGTCCATCGCCATAGCAATGCGATGGTCCAAAAGCTCAAGGTGGAATTTGACATCTTAAATTTCACTTCGAAGCTCGCAAATTAGTTGTTGAAGTGTATATAAGGCCACAAAGATGCGATAAGAGTCCTCTACCTTGGTTGCACTCGATTTCTCTATGGAGGATACTTCCAATGGAGTCGTAGTTGGGTGTCCCGAGGATTGAGCATTTTGACTGTGACTAGAAGGACAATGAGAGGATCCTAGAGATGGGCTCTCAGAAGAAGTCCACCCAGGGAAAGATGTCAGGGCGTGTCCCAAAGAGCACCCTCTTCTGTCAAACCACTCAATTTTTCACCCCCAACTGGACGAGGTGTGTATGATTTCATGTTGCTTATCCTTTTCTGAATTGTGTGAGGGAGACATGGGGCACTTCACATGAATTCTCGTACTATCACAGCCTGTGACCATGGAAAGAGGTCGAACGAATGGAATGTGTGTGCATCTCCCTTTCTTTGGGCATCCTCACTACCTCAACATCGTGAGCATAGAAGTGATGGACACTCTGATAATAAAAATCCAGACCCTCTGTTTTCTCCTTCTGCAATGATGCACCAAGTAAAATTCAAGAACTGAGTCACGTTGTCTCCAAACATTGAACTCCCTTAAGTTACCACTCCTTGACCGTGTCATGGACATTAATGGCTCATTAATCACCCGATACCAGAATTTATGACCTCCATCCTCCATCGTGCAGACATGCAACATTATCCTGGACTGAGATCGAGTGAGGTACATAATGCCTTGCGTGATTTGATGTTGCTTCCTCCAGATACCTCCACCTGCACCTTTGGCTCAAGGATCAATGGGGTAGGTGGAAGGTATGTTAAATTCCTTGTGGTGTGTCATGTGCACTATGCACTGGATGACACCCCATCCAGGGGAAATTCTTCCATGCATGCTAAGGTATTGCATTCCAAGAGAATGGGGTGAGCATTGTGTTGAGAAGAGTCACAAATTAGATTTTCTTCTATCCATTGAACCCATTTATTATCCATCCTATCTTCCACCTTGTCAACTTCTTGTATGATGTGGGAGGGGATTAGAACTTGATGAGGTTGTATGATATTATGTAGAAATTCCATAGTATGGAGAAGCCTCCATATTCAAAAAATATTTTCCAGGGAGGAGCCATGGAGAAGCTTGGTTAACATATTGAGAATTAAATGGGAGTCCCCTTCTACCACAATCTGGTTATAGCCATGATATTGGGCGAGGATGACACCTTTGATAAGGGCCCAAATATTTGTTGCATTATTCGAATCATAACCAAGACTACCTTTTGAGATGTGTATAATTGATCCTTTCTCATCCCTAAGAACGAAACCAAAGCCAGTTGGGTCGGGGTTCCCTTTGGACACTCCATCCAAATTTTGCTTGATGAAACCTAGCGGGGGGAAAGCCCACCGATTAGGGTTATGTTCATGGTTAGAGTGCCCACTAGCTTGAGGAGCGAAGGGGGTAATTTGAAGGTTCCAACCTTGGAGGATTACCTTCTCACTGGGGTCATAGGAAAGATCCTCTATATTCCATGTGTTGACTAGAATTATCTCGACAATATTTTTCCTAATGTGGAGCCAAACTTCGGTCCAAGTTTGCTTCATTGAGGTGAACATTTTACGATTGTGCTCCTTCCATATTTTCCAGAGGATGACTTCAGGGAGAAGCTACCATATATGGTTGATAATGGTATTTTTGAAGGCGCGGAGCCGCCAACCAACAATGGTGTTGACAACTCCTTCCATGTTTCGGTCAGATGTGTGCATCATAAGGGAACCTTGGACCCAAATGAGGGAACTAAAGGAGCAGTGATTAAGAAGATGCTCCTGAATTTCCTCTGATTCCAAGAACATGTAGTATATGGAGGGACCTATGAAGCCTTTTCATCAGATTATCCCAAGTGAGGATGTTTTTATGCCTGACGAGCTAGAGGAAGGTGTTGATATTTGACCATAGCTTAGAATCCCAGATATTACTCCATATGGTGGATTTGGGTAGCATAGAAAAGTTTGATTTTAGGCCATATGCCTCTTTAATTTTGAAAGAGACTTTGGTCATGTATCCCCAACGTAGTATATCTCATATGTGTTTGACTTTGATTCAACGCATATTGGCCTTTTCGTACCATTGTTCCAAAACTAGATGATTTGGATATCCCAATTCTGCTTCTATAGTTTTCCATCGCCACCAGGTATCGTGTTGGCCTTTTGGGCCCCAAAAGTCATCAATTACTTTTATCCCTGCCTTAGCAATGTGTGGATGGATATTTTCATGCCAATATTATTGGTCAAGGGGAAAATGTTTCTACCATGAGTTCGTCCATAATAAGGTTGTGGTGTCATTGCCTATTTCCGAAAATGCATGGTCCTAAATGAGGGATCTTTTATGTTATGTTGTGTTCCAGATAAGAGATTCGGTGTGAATTTCATTCCATCTGATCAACTGGTCTTCTTGCACTATGCCGGCATATTTGTGTTTCCATAGTCTAACCCATATTTCAGTGGGGTTTGTGATCCACCTCCACCATATTTTCGCCCCCAAAGCATGGTTGATGGTTTGGGGATCCCTTAATCCCAAGCCCCCTACATGTTTTGGTTTACGTAACTCTTTCCAAATAACCAAGGCCCACTTGTGGCCTGCCTTTGTGCCTTGCCAAAGGAACTTTCACTGTATGCTTTTGATGGTATTGAGAACAAAAGTGGGGGCAGCGAGAGAAGAAAATATGTACAAAGTATGGATTGCAAGATCGATTTAAGTAGGACTCGATGATTGGACAAATTGAGGGTTCGGAAATTCCATGAGCTTATCCTTTTCTCCAAGGACATGAGAAGTCATTCCCAAGAGATATTACGGAGCACATTGTCAATGAGAAGGACTCTGAGATATTTCGACGAAAGGGAGCCCCTAGTGAAGCCCATGATTCGAACTATGAAGGATTGGATGGATGTAGGGGTATTAAAGAAGAAGATATGAGATTTTTCATGATTGATAGATGTTCCCAAGGCCGCACTGAAGTCATTGAGAATTTCTGAGATTCACCTGGCTTCCCGAGCAGTGGGAGATCACATCATCATGGTGTCATCCACAAACTGGTTGTGTGAAATGGGAGGTTTCAAGCCATGTAGTGCGAGTGCCCCGAAGGGATCCTACCATCAATGCAACCTTGATGTAATAAATTAATCCTTCCACCATAATGATAAAGAGGAAAGGGGAGAGAGGATCACCTTGGAGGATAGCTCAAGAGGAAAAGAAAGGCCGAGAGGGGACCCCATTGATCAAAACAGAGAAGAAATTTGAATATGTTAGATTAAGGATCCATCTTACCTAATTCGGAATGAATCCGAAAGAAAGGAGGAGGGAGCGCATGTATTTCCAAATGACAGTATTAAAGGATTTGGACAAATCCATTTTTATTAGCATTCTCGGGGTGGTGGTTTTTTTTAAAGAATGAACCATTTCGTGAGCCAAAAGAATGTTATCCATAATTTGGCGTCCCTCTACATAACCATATTGTTCATGAGAAATGATGTGAGGAAGGATTTATTTGAGTCTAAGAGTGATTACCTTGGTAAGAATCTTGTAGATAACATTGCAGAGTGTGATAGGCCTAAACTACTTGGGATAGGTGACCCGCTCCTCCTTAGGAATAAGTGTGATGAAGGTAGCATTGACTGTTGGAAGGACATGCCCTGATCTTCTGGAATCTTCGATAATATTCCACACCTCCTCCCTAACCAGAGGACAACAATAGTGTATGAAGTATGTGGTAAATTCATTCCGTCATGGAACTTTCCCAACTGACATATATTCTATTGCTTGATCGACTTCCTCAATTGTGAACAGTCTTAGGAGGGCCACATTTTGTTCCAAAGTGATAAGAGAGGAGATATGTCGAGTGATTTTATCAATTTATTCAGACCAGTCATGTTGGGGCTCTATGAGGAGGTCTTGATATTATATGACCATTTCTTGTTCTATATCAGAATGAGTGGTTAGGGTACAGCCTTGCACATATGTTGGTTGTGGAGCCTGATTATCTTCCTGATTTAAATGTTTGTTTCAGTCATGCTTGGACACCATTCCCTAACTAGGGGGTGTGTGGGGGCTCCCCCCCCCCCCCCCCCCCCACAACTGTCGCTAGGGGGGTCCAGGAGGGGGCGATGACAATTTTTATAGCCCCCCCCTGGCAGGGGATTCGAGGGAAGTGCCCCCGAAGTGAAATTTTGGGGAAAAATACCTTGTAAAATATTGTAATTTCATAGTCAATCTAGATTGTTCATTATAAGGTCGCAGATCTGACGGTAGAAGTTATTTTAGGGTTTTTTTCCCTAGAAGGAAACCCTCTCTTATGAGGGAATTGTATTTTGGTTGTGCATTATTGCAAATATTGTATTCTGAGAGAGGAGACTGTGAGAGAAAGAAGAGGAATTTCCATTGGGTGTGTTGTAGGTTGTATCCCTTCATTTTGTTGGATAATAATATAAAGGAAGGACTTGCCAATTTCTCTAGTGGTTGTAGCCCACACTGGGTGAACCACGTATATATGTATCTCTATTGTATGGTGTATCTTCAATGTTTTATTTCCACATTTCTTTTATTTTATTGCTCTTTGATCCTATTTTTCTAACAACTGGTATTAGAGCGAAATGTAACTCGTAGGAAAAGAGGGTTCCTGGTTCGAGTGGGAGAAATGGCAGAAGATGGAAAGTTTAGGGTCAAGAAATTTAATGGCCAAAACTACTAGTTATGGAAGATGCAGATGGAAGATTATTTATATCAAAAGGATCTATTCCTACCATTAGATGGAATAGCAAAGAAGTCAACGGCCATGAAGGATGAAGAATGGGAGGTTCTAGACAGAAAGGCACTAGGAATGATATGGTTGATCCAGGTAGCGTCGGTGGCTTTCAATATTTCAAAAGAAAAGATAACGAAGGAGTTGATGGAAGCATTGGCTAAACTGTATGAAAAAATTTCGACGTCCAATAAGGTATTTCTAATCAAGATATTATTTAATATGAAGATGTCAGAAGGTGGGTCTATTGTAGATCATCTAAATGAATTTAATATGGTTACTAATCAACTAAGTTCTATAAAATTGGAATTTGATGATGAGGTCAGGGCTCTTCTAATCTTGCGCCCATTGCCAGAAAGATGGAATGGCTTGGTCATGGTTGTAAGTAACCCTGTCTCTGATTCAAACACTCTAAAATTTGATGATGTTGTTGGTGTTATCCTTAGATAGAAAATGCGACGAAAAAACACAGGTGAGACATAAGGTAATGCGTTGACTGTGGAGAACAGGGGAAGACAAAAGGATAGATGAAAGGGCTCAGGGAACCGTGGGAATTCTAAGAAAGGAAGATCCATATCCAAACTGGGAAAGATAGAGTGTTGGAATTATGGGAAGAAAGGACATCTGAAGAAATACTGCAGAGCTCCAAAGAAACAAAGAGATGGACAACAAGAGAAAATTCAAGAAGCAAATGTAACAGGTGATGTGTTACAAGATGCTTTGATTCTTTCTGTAGATAATATTTATGAGTCTTCGATAGTATATTCAGGGACTTCATTTCATGCCACACCCCATAGGAAAAAAAAAACAGATTATGTTCAAGGTGATTTTGGACAGGTTCATCTGGGTGATGATGCACCACGCAAAATTGTTGGAATGGGTAAGGTACAAATAAAGAAAAATAATGGAAACCGATGGTTATTGACAGAGGTAAAACATGTACTAGATCTAAGGAAAAATCTAATTTCAACAGAGAAGTTGGTAAGTGAAGGATGTATATCTATATTTACAGAGAAGGCACGGAAGGTCGCCCAAGGATCACTGATGATAGAAAAATGAGAGAAGGTAGGTACATTGTATTTATGTACTGGTAATACTGACTCTTCTATCTCTTTAGTTTCTACAAGAGTGGATACAACACTGTGGAATCATAGGCTTGGACACATGAGTGAGAAGAGGATGCAGATACTTCACAAAATAAATTTGTTGCCAGATCTTAAACAAATTGATTTGGATTTTTGTGAGCATTGTGTTTATGGAAAATGAAAGAGAGTCAAAATTCTCAGAGTCGGAAAAGAAAAGAAGAGTGAAATATTAGAGCTTGTGCATACATATGTATGGGGACCAACTCAAGTATCATCTCTTGGTGTCTCTCATTATTATGTTACTTTTATTGATGATGCAACTAGAAAAACTTGGGTTTATTACATTCGACAAAAATATGATGTTTTTGACACTTTTAAGAAATGGAAAGCTTTGGTTGAGAATGAGACAGGAAAAAGGTTGAAGTGTCTCAGATCAGCCAATGGAGGTGAATATTGCAACAAGGAGTTTGATGATTACTTTTCATACCATGGTATTTGTAGAGAGAATATAGTTCCAAGAACACCACAAGAAAATGGTGTGTCAAAAAGGATGAACAAGACAATCATGGAGTGCGCAAGGATTATGAGATTGCATGCAGGGTTTCCCTTACAGTTTTGGGAAGATGTTGTAGATACTGATGTTTACTTGATAAATAAAGGGCCTTCAAGTTCTTTGGATGGTGGCATTCCAAAGGAGGCATGGACAGGTAAAAAGGTAAACTATTCATCTTTGAAGATTTTTGGTTGTGAAGCATTTGTCCATATTGATAAAGAAAATAGAACAAAGCTTGAGGAAAAATCCAAGAAGTGTGCCTTTATTGGATACGGTGTTAATGGTTTTGGTTATCCCTTATGGGATTATGAAAATCACAAAATCATTAGGAGTAGAGATGTCATATTCAATGAGAAGGTCATGTACAAAGATTAGTTGTAGGGAAAGAAACAGAAAAAATAAAAACCAGAATACACAGTGTTTGATGAGATCACTGAAAAGGAAATTTCAAAGGTACCAAAAAATCAAAATCTACAACAACAGGAGCGGCAGGTACCTCAAACTCTTGCAAGTGTTGTTAGAATATCTACCAGGTTAAGTAGAACCCATGAACGATACTCTCATTCATTGTATTATTTATTGGTGATCGATTCTAGTGAAGCAAAATGTTATGAAGAGGCAATGTAGGTAGACACTAAAAAGAAGTGGGAGCAAGGCATGAAAGAGGAAATGGATTCCTTGGTAAATAAACAGACTTGGGACTTGGTTCAGTTACCTGCAAGAAAAAGAGCATTGCACAATAAATGGGTTTACATGTTGAAGGAAGAAGATGGAGAAAAAAACGACACAAGGCTAGACTTGTTGTAAAGGGGTTTACACAAAAGAAAGGTATAGATTTTGATGAAATATTTTCTCATGTTGTTAAGATGACTTCAATTAGGACTATTTTAAGTCTTGTGGTAGTAGAATATTTGCATCTTGAACAGTTAGATGTAAAAACAACTTTTCTCCATGGGGATTTGGAGGAAGAGATTTATATGCAGCAAACACATGGGTATAAGGTCAAAGGGAAGGAGAATTTGGTATGCAGGTTGAAGAAGAGCTCGTATGGCCTAAAGCAATCTCCAAGATAGTGGTATTTGAATTTTGACAGGTTTATGACAGAACGAGGTTATAGTAGATGTCATTATGATCATTGTGTTTATTTTAAAATGCTAGAAAATGGAAGCTATATTATCTTTCTATTGTATGTATATGCCATGCTTGTTGCAGGGTCTAATATGCAGGATATAAATGTGCTCAAGAAGAAATTAGCTAATTTATTTGCAATGAAAGATTTGGGTTCTGCAAAGAAAATCCTTGGTATGAGAATAACAAGAGACATGAAAAATCGCAAATTGACATTGTCTCAGGGTGAGTACATAGAGAAGGTGTTGGAGAGGTTTAGAATGCAGAATGAAAAACCAGTTAGTACACCTTTGGCCAGCCATTTCAAATTAACTAAGAAAATGTGTCCCAAGACACAGGAGGAGATAGAATACATGTCCATGGTCCCTTATTCATCAGCAGTTGGCAGCTTGATGTATGCGATGGTTTGCACAAGACTAGATATTGAACATGCAGTGGGAGTTGTGAGCAGGTATATGAACAATCCAGGTAAATAACATTGGGAGGCGGTAAAGTGGATTCTTAGGTATTTGAGAGGTACTTCTACTCATGAATTATGTTTTGGAGGTTCAGACATTGTTCTACAGGGATATGTTGATTCAGATATGATAGGTGATAAAGATAGCAGGAGGAGCACCACAAGGTATGTTTTTATTGTAGGTGGAACAACGGTAAGTTTGATTTCAAAACTACAAAAGGTTGTTTCACTTTCAACAACAGAAGCATAGTATGTTGTTGCTACAGAGGCTAGTAAAGAAATGATTTGGTTACAGAGGTTTATGGAGGAATTGGGAAAGAACAAGAATAATAGCAGGTTGTACTGTGACAATGAGAGTGCCATTCATCTTGCAAAGAACTCAACCTTCCATTTGAACACTGAGCATATACAACTCAGGTACCATTTCATATGATTTGTCTTGGAAGTTGGACATTTGAAGTTGGAAAAGATACATGCTTTCCAGAATCTTGCAGACATGTTAACAAAGGGAGTAACTAGGGAGAAACTAAGTTCCTGCTCAGTTTAAGTTGGTCTTCAAGCATGAAGGTGAATATGAGAAATTTTCTAGGTCCAAGGTTGATCATAGTCTAGCAGATACAATAGCAGTGGAGTTGTTGTGATCAGTCTCCAAGTGGGAGATTATTGGTTGTGGAGCCTGATTATCTTCATGATTTAGATGTTTGTTTCAGTCATGCTTGGACCCCATTCCCTAACTAGGGGTTGTGGGGGGGCTTTCCCCCACCCACAACTTTCACCAGGGGGGTCCAGGAGGGGGCGACGACAACAATTTTTGTAGCCCCCCCCTAGCAGGGGATTCAGGGGCAGCGCCCCCGAAGTGAAATTTTGGGAAAAAATACCTTGTAAAATATTGTAATTTCATAGTCAATCTAGACCGTTCATTATAAGGTCCCAGATCTGATGATAGAAGTTATTTTATGGTTTTTTCCCTCGAAGGAAACACTCTCTTATGAGGGAATTGTATTGTGGTTGTGCATTATTGCGAATATTGTATCCGGAGAGAGGATACTATGAAATAAAGAAGAGAAACTTACAGTGGGTGTGTTGTAGGTTGTATCCCTTCATTTTGTTGGATAATAATGAAAAGGAAGGACCTAGAAATTTATCTAGTGGATGTAGCCCACACTAGGTAAACCACGTATATATGTGTCTCTATTGTATTATGTATCTTATGTGTTTTATTTCCACATTTGTTTTATTTCATTTCTCTGGGATCCTGTTTTTCTAACAACATCATCCAACGTCGTGATTCTATTAATATGTTTATGTTGGATCGTTGTTTTGTGGAAGAATTTGGTACCTTTTCCCCCTTACTTCAACCACTGTACTATGGATTTTTTATGCCAAAGTATTTCCTCTTATGCATATCGGTCTTCCAGTTGTTGTTTGATCCTTTCTTCCTCTTCCTATAGCTATTATGTATACCCATGATGGATAATTTATTCCTGGATGCTTTTCATTTTATGTTCCAAAACCCATTTGTCTTGAAAGATGTTCCCAAAGGTGGTTCGGTTCCAAAGCTTCAGGTGTAGCTTGAAATTTTTCATCTTTTTTTGAAAACGATACATTAGTGAACCATGCAAAATGGTTTCCTCCTCCCACCATTAATGGTGATGCTCTTGAAAGTTGGAGTGATTGAGCCAAAAAATTTCAAAGAGAAAATGATTTTTCCTGGGTGAGATAGCAATGTCCATCTAGAGTTGAGCAGGCCAGTGATCAAAGCTGGAGATTGCTAAGACATCGACTTCCATAGAGAATACATCCATCATCAATGTTTCTTGAAAAAAAAGTGATCCAACCTGTAAGTTATGTGTTAGTACCATGACCCCCTATTAGACCATGTGAATTTCCCATTGATGTTTTATATGTCTATTACACCCATATCTTCAATGGTTTCTTTGAATTCCTCATAATCATGTTCTAACTTGTGGATACCCCCTCTTTTCTCTTCTAGTGAGATCATCATGTTGAAATCCCCTCTGAGAAACCAACAACGTCCTCTGGAAATGTTTATTAATCCTCTCAGTCTTTGTAAGAAGCATTTCTTGCCTGACTGGAGTTGGGGGCCATAAAGATTGGTCATCATCCCCTCTTTGTTAGAACTTATTTCTTTGTAGTATGTTGAGATTGTCCATCGAGTGGTGAAGAAAACATCTAAAATGACTATGGTCGAGTTCCACAGAATGGTGAATCCTCGAGAAGTCCCTCTAGAGACTGTGTAAATGGTATTATCTTGTTTCCAACATTGGGTGAGAATACGATCCATCTCCAAGCCTGCACATTTGGTTTCATGAAGGAGTAGTATATCCAAATTCTCATCTATTATATGAGATCAGAGAATCCTATGCTTAATTCTCCCATTCAAGCCTCTGATATTCCATGGTATGATCTTCATGAGGAGGAGGGTGAGGGGAGGGGCGGGAAACTATCATAAATCAATTGGATTTGACCAGATTTAACCATGAAGTTACATACCTCCTAGATGAGCTACTAAGTAAACTTGTGTCCTTGTTTCTTCTCGTATTTATATTTTTTACGAGTGTCTTTAAGGGGGTTCTCGATGGATTCTCAGACCTTTGTTGGCCCTAGATGTTGCTCCTGTTGTGGAGTTCAAATAAACCTTGTGTACTTTTCTAAGTTGGTCCGAGGGTATAGTGTACAACTCCTTTCGTTGATAGGCCTTTTCTAGGTTAACTAGGTCTACCCCTACTAATTCTCTCCCATCTAGTTCTATTTCCATGTCCCCTCCCTCCTCAATGGGTGGATCACTTGCACCATGTGTGATTTCTTCTCTGAGTTTAATTTGCTCCAATACTAGTCCTTCTAGAGTACTTGTTGTGGATTTTTCCGACTAATTTACTTGTGGAACTTGGGTTTCCTGAATCTCATCCGACAATTGATTAAGAATTTCAAAGGAATTGTTGGTGCTTGGGGTTTTTTCCTGAGTGGGCGCTTTTTTCCTTATTCCTTTCCTGTGTTTTTTTGGTGTTGTCACAAATCCATCCTTTCTCTTCTCGTTGGTTCCTAGATCATGCTTAGTTGGATTGTTAAGAGGACATCCCCTAAACATGTGTCCATGTTCATGTCATTTGCAACATCTAAATGGGATGTGTTCATAATCAATTGTCTAGCTCCATTCTTCGTCTTGATATTCCAGATTGATTCAGCATGGTAGTGGTTTGGAAATGTTGAGATATACGCATATTATAGCATAAGAGGTATACCTTCTTTGTTTGGTTTCCTCTACGGCTTTGACATAGATTCCTAGGGTATTTTTGATCCCTTCTAAGATTTCTTCCATCCATACATCTTGAGGGAACAAATATAGATGGATCCAGACTGGTGCATGGGAGAAATCCTCCTTTTCAGGGTTGAACCATAGTGTCCAATATCTTAAGAATAATCTAGTTGAGTTGAAGAAATATGCCCCCCCATCAAAAAATCTCTCTCTTTCTTCAAGATTGAAAAAGATTATTGTGAAGAAGCCCTTTGACCCCAGTTGAATCTCATAGTGACCTTTGGGTTTCCACCAATGGTGAATCCATTTCATCAAGTCCTTCTTAGATGTCCACAGTCCAAGAAACTTGTCGATCAAAGTGTGATCCCTCATATTATGTGTATTCTCTTCAATCCAGATAGTGCTAATTGTGTATCTTGGGGCCATCGACACTTGTGGAACACACTTCCCTAGTTCCCAAATCTGAGTCGCTTTCGTATGGGAGGACTCGGGGTCGATGTCCATGGTATTTCCTCTGTTTGATCCATCAAAAGAGGTCGTGGCTCTAAGGTGAGGCAGAAGCTCAAATGGCGACCGAGTAATTTCTCCCCCTATATTTGTCGCAATCTCATCACGGTAGGAGGGAGTTTGCACCCCCTCTTCAAGTGTCGCCATGGATTGAATCAGACACATTGTTGTCTATTAGTTCGCTAGAATTAAAGAAAGAATGCTATTGGGTATTGATCCTGCTAGCATCAGAGTGAAGCCTTAAGAGAAACCCTATTTTGTAGAGCTCTAGCTCTCCGCTAATAATGTGGCATTTAAAATAAAATAAAATATCAATAAAAAAGGTGATTTGTAATTCTATACTCAACATGGAACTAATAAGTAACCTTTAAAAATAAATTAATAATATAAATAAAATGTGACATTTAAAATAAAATAAGTTTTTTTACAGAAACAGATATAATTTTTATTAAAATGTTGGTTGTGCCAAAGAAAAAACAACCTAGAAGTACAAAGTATCAAAATGGCTTGTGTCCTGGTGCAAATTTACAGTATTACATATGGCCTGATTGCTCCTAAATCTTTGATTAAATACCTTAAGACTATTGTGGAAATTCCATGGATAAACTTTGACAAAGGAGAATAACAAAAAGAAGTTGTGTTATGCATAAAATTGTGCTTAAAAGAGTTTAAGATTTGTGTCCACCTCTCCTAGAGTCACTTCTTGGTCTTCACACATAGGTTGAGTCAGAGAAGGTTGAATCACTTCACATGATGTTGTTGACCCTTGTGATGGAAAAGGTTATGGCTAAGGATGATTTTGAGCTTGACGATGTAGAAACCAGATTTGGGCTGAGTGACAATTGGCAGCTCACAGAACCACTGCCAACTCCTCATTTTTCTTGATCTCTTGCTCCTACAATTGGTGGGATAATTGAGCATTTGAGTGTCTCAAAGCCTCGATCTCTGATTGATGTGTTTGAATTTGCACCTGCATCTTCTCCATTTTACAATTTGTGCAGTTACAAGGTGAGTGACTTCTCCTCCACATAATGGGGGGAAATTCTCTACGAAGAGAGTGATGCCATAAGCCGGGAGACCATGGTAGGATAGAAATATTTTTGCTGCAATTATATAAAATGTGCACCCATCATTCAAACACAACCTCATAACTTCCTAAATTTAATTCATGCGACCTCAACGTCGTTTCCCCGTTGTGCGAGGACATATTCAAATAATGAATTGTTGAGGCAAAACACGTCTTCATAGTCGAATATAGCAGGTGGAATGGAGTACCTGAGTGATCAACAATTCTTGCAAGGCCAACGAGGATGAATAACTCCAGATAAACCAAAATGGAGTGATATTTACCACATGTACACTGCAATTTTCATGAGGTGTGATTAATAGATGGAAGGGTGATGAAGGGAGCCATGTGTGCAATGAGGAGGTTTCCCCGTGTCTCATTTACTAGGAGGAGACTAAGTTCCCTATGATTCAGAGTGATGAATGATACGATCGATCTAAAGGAAGAGAGGGTCTTGTCACCATCCTTCCCTTTTCCACATCAACAATTCCATTATCCTCAATGTTTTCCATATTGAAGGAGAGAGTTTGCCTAAGGAGCATGAATTTTCAAGGAAAATAGTGTTGGGTGTGATTCTCATTAATTCTAAGGACGCCTTGCTCAAATTGCTTAGCTTCCTTAGCTAAAACGTTGGTTTGTCCATTCTGGATTCTGTAAACATGGTGGTAACTAATTGAATGGAATTTTTTCTCCAATACTTTGGTTTTTTGGAATATTTTTGCGAGACTAGAATGAGCTTTTTTGGTGCCTCTGCACAATCCTTTGAAAATCAAATCGGAATCCCCAATGACAAATATTCTAGCTTGAGTATCTAATGGAAGGAGATTGAGTCCCGTATATACTACGAGGGCCTGTGCTTGATTCTTTGTGGTTGATCCTAGTCCCCATGAAAACTTGAGATTCTTATGTCCATCAGAGTAAAAAATGACTCCCCCCGCACTTGTCACCCCTTAAAATAAAATAAAATATTAATAACAAAGGAGATGTGTAATTATGTGCTTGAAGTGGAATTGATAAGTGGCATTTAAAAAAAATATTATTATCCAAAAAAAATCAGTATCAACTTTAAGTAAAATATAGACAAGTCTAAACATTCGACTTTTTGGGTTTTTAGAGGCAATTATCACCAAAATTTGGCAATGCAATTGTTGGTGAAATTACAATTTTCCATTGCTTAAATTGTAGATTTGAATGCATATATGGATCCAAAACCTTGAAAACCTTAATCAACTTGGATTGTGCAATATCAACAACTGATATCTCAATTCTAGGAATTCTTCTAAATTTCTAGCCAGATTTTGGACAAAACTGATCAAAAAACATAGTCGGAAAATATTCAAAAGTTGAATGTTTAGACTACATGGTAAAATATTTCCAAATCAACTTTAAGTTAAAAAAAATTTACACAAGAACAAATTCATTAATAATATTAATATGTTCGATATAGAGACATAAGAAATCAACAACATCCTCCCAAAATACAAAGTCAAAAATTTTCACTTTAAAATATTATGAAATAATTACATTTATTAAAAGGCTTAAATTCTTGGAAGTGCAATTTTTTTTTAGAGAATAAAACTTTCAAAAAAAATATACTTTAACCAATTTTATTCTTTTTGACACTTAATAAATCTAAAACTAAGATAAATTTACATTAATTTTAATGTTATATAAATTATAAAATCGATGGGATCTATTGCTTCATACTTCTGGGCTCTACTCAAAACTATAGGTTATGAGCCCATATATTCCTATTTGTTCCCTTTTTATATATTAACTCTTGATTTCCAAGGCGTGTCTCTTTGAATCTCAGTCTCGTGTTATCAAACAAAGGTCATGTTATCGCACAATATGTAGGATGGGCAAAGCCTGACCCAACCACCAAATGGAGACAACTTAGAAAAAACATACCCATTGTCACCTTAGGCAGGTATTCATGTCACTTTAAAGGTGAGAGAATCACCTCAAGGGGGGAATCTCGGTGACCCTGGTGGAAATGAGATGGAAAGTGAAGAGATGAAAGAAGGTCCCCCTAAATGTCAAGATAGAAGATGTGGAAAGGATTGGGAAAGATTCTTGGTGATATCCAATAGTTTCCAAGAGATAGTAACACCTGTGAAGAGTGATATACATGTCCGAGACACAAGAACAAGTCAAGTATATATGTATAATGTTAGGTGGAAAAGAAATTTAGGCTTGTTGTCCCTAATTGCAGTAGTAAAAAAAATGTATATCAGCAAGAAAATAAGTATTAAATCTGCTAAACAATTACTAAAATTCCAACAAATGATGCAAGAGATAAGCTAGATAAACATCAACAATACTTAAGAATGAAAGCACAAGGCTTTAGCAATGAAACAAGGTTGTAATAAAAGTTGTTTGCAGAGATATTTTGCAGACTTATGGTTGTAGGAAACAATTTGTTACAACAGTAGATCCAACCACCAAAAATTACAAAGAGTCCACCCAAACGTTATTCTAGGCCCATAAGATTATCTTGGTAAACTTTCAGCAAATTTTGACAGTTGAAAACCAAGTTATAAATGAAAAAGTGTTAGGGTTTATGAAACCCTAATGGCTACGGATGAAATTTTATACAGCAACAATAAATACTTCTCCATTTAAGACGCCCTAGTGGCTATGAAAATCCCAGAACGTCAAGAAGAGATTACAATTTAAACAATTTGATTATCTTGTGTTTTCACATATCCCAATGCAACAATTTTATTTCTCCAATGCAAAATGTAATTGATTAGTGCCTTAACTATTGGTTTATGGAGTCAAAGAATGAGTTAACTATACTATTTCATTGGGGGTGTAAACCCTCTTACTCCCCAAGGCAAGTAAATCTAACTAGGAAAATTCTAGAAGGGTGTAAGCCATTTTACTTCTCCTAGCACTTCCTTAAGTAACAAATTATTTCCAATACAAATATTTATGAGCTTAGTGGGGTTGTATGCACTTATACTCCCCAAGAAGTTCAACTAGTTAACCTTGCAACTAAGAAAAAGAGACAATAACAAGATGAAACCCTTCAACTAGAGAAAGAATCAACAAGATAAACTTCTACTTTACCAAGAGTTATCCACCAATATGCAAGATAAATGCTCCATAGGAGTTATCACACCACTTCTTTCCACCAATATCAAAGTAAACCATGACAAATTCAAAAGAGAGAGAAAAATCCCCAAGGGTAGCGAAAATTTCAGCCAAGTACTTCTCACAATGGGAGAGTTATGTTATGAAATGAGATTCACATGATCTGTATTTATACAAAAAGTTTGAAACATAGTTTGTCCAGTTAGTTAGGTTAAAACATAATATAGGGGGTCAACAACCCTTATATTACCCCTTAAACCAAATAATAATAGTTAATTTACACATTTACACATTAGAAACCCTAAAACAAGATGGTGTCGCCCCTTTAGGGAGACGTTTTTCTCTTTCCAAGTCATTAGAGAAAAATGTGGAGGTCATTGGGGCTCCTAGAGCATCCTCTTCATGTACCAAGGTCAATCCATGTCTCCTCTAGTCAAATCATGCCAAGTTTCAATGAGTAACAACTCCATCACCACCAACCCTAGCCCTAGGTGACGTCAAGCCCCAAAAAGTGATGTTTTTCCCCCCTAGGAAAGTTGTTTGACATGTGAGGGATAGGCAATGTACTCCAAGGTGTCTTCTAGGACTTGAAAATCATGTCAACGTGATCCGGCATGTGGGCCCTTGGAATCCAACATGTGGGCTTCAATCAACATGGAATCCCAAGCTAGGCTTGTTCCTCCAAAATTGTCCGCTAAATAAGGTCCTACAAAACAAAAGGGTACACCCTCCAAGGATCTCAAGTGAAAATATCATGGCAAGTGAAAACCACATCTAATAAACAAGGAACCTAAACATGTGCATCAAAACTACCTCATCAAATTAAAAAATTGCTCAAAGACCCTATACAATTGACCAAGTTTAGGTATGGGAGGGGTGTCATAAAAGTCCTATTGGGTAGACCAAAACCCTCAAGTAGGGGATGCTCCCAAGGATTCCCCTTCAAAGTCATGTAGTGGATAATGCGGTGGATTGGGGTTTATAATTCATAGGTCAATGAGTTCCATGACATACAAGGGATTGTATTATCTCATTTATGGGTGCCTTTGTAGGGGGTGTGTTGCACCTTCTTCTTCAATGCAACCTTTTTCAAAACCCATTTATTTCCATTTATTAATTATTTAATGATCCAAACATGTGTGCACTCCCAATAGTAAATCTATTAGCTTGGGGGGAAGTAATACAGTGTCACTTGAAAGAAGAGGTCCATAAAGTGCCATAGGGGTAACCATCAAATCATTAAAACGCACCAGTGTTAGTCTTTCATTCAAGCGGGATAGTTGTTATGTGTTTGATCTTTTGCAAGCCTTCAATTATTTTGAGAGAAGCAATTCATCATTCTCAAGACTTGTCTGGGCGAGCATCTAGAAGGTTTATATTTTAGGATTTTATATTTTTCTAGCCACCATACCCCTAAGCCTTTAGCCCCTTCTTCCCATGAAATGAGGTACATGCCCTTCTTGGATCACTGAAGTCAAAGGGCCTAGAAGAGGGAAATGTGATGGGAATGTAAAGAGTGGAAAGTGGTAAGTATGGTCAGGAATGGTACGATGACCCCTTAATGGACCCCCAGTTGCACCCCTTCCCCAAAATTGGGCCACTTTTTGGAAATTGATAACACTCACCAAGGTGAAACAGGGTCAAAAGCATAATTTCCAAGCATGTGTTATGTTGTCGCAAGAGTTGACTCTAGGCTGTAATAGAGCCAAGCCTTAGCACATTTTAAATGAAATAAAATTTGTTGATTGGTCAGTCATAAGAGGCTTCTAGAACTAGGTCTGAAACATGCCCTTCACTCATTTATAGATCAGAAACGAAGAGGCATGACATTGTTTGTCTAATTGATTTAATAAAGAAGATGGATAGAGGATAGGAGATGAAGAAGATTGAAACAAAGAGTTAGGTATTTAATTCTGATAGGTCTAATCTTTATTTCAATGGAAGAAATAACACCAAACTTCAAATATCTGAACACAGGTCTTGTCTTACTCATAGCAAGGCAGAGGAAAAGCTATGAACAAATAAAACTTGTAAATAAGGCAAAACAATTAAGATGCAGGTCTTGTTCTACTCACGGAAAAACAGAGGAAAAACTGCACTTTAAGGAATTCTTTAAATTAGCTACAACAAAAGTATCACTGAATTGTAACCATTACAAGCTGAATTAATGAATGGAAGGAAGGAAGAGAAATGATGAAAACTTCAGAAACAATAACACATGAAGAAGACAAAATTAGACAGTGACAAGGTGTAGAATCTCTTAGCACTCTATTCTATATTTGTTGAAAAGGAATGCATTACAAACCCAGCCTCCAAAAGGCTCTCGGGTTGTTCCCCCCCCTCTCTTTTTTTCTTCAAGAAGATACAATAATATATGTCTTCTTCCCCCTTTCGAATAACTAAAAAACGATTCGGATTCCAAAACAAATCCCTCTAGAAATGAACAAGCATTTCATGTAGGTATTGAGGTCGAAATCCTCCCAAAAGATAACAACAGTTACCATCAATTTCAAAAACTTTTTGCCATAGAAAATGGGCCAAACTGCTGAAAACTGGGGCTGCGGTTATGGTTATGTATCTCTCGAATCGTGATAGCTGTGTATAAAATGAAAGAATTTTTTGTTCATCTATTTGTTCTGACCAAAAACCTCTCTCGGTTTCCTGAGAACCATTTCCATTTTCCCTAGATCTGCCTTTCAAAAACATGTGTCAAACGGGGAAATTCTGAGATCCAAAAATTAGGGCTGGAGATGGATTCGATTCTCCCAATATGTGACACCTGTAGGAAAAATGAGGGAGGTTATTGATATTTTATGTGTTAGGCACAAAAACCTCCAACCGTTTCTCAAAATGATATTCGAGTCGCTTAGAATCATCATTTGAAAATGATGACTCAACATAGTAAAAAAAAATGCCACGAACCTCATCTTTCGGGGGACTTTTGACTGCCTTCCCAAGCTCCAAATAAAAATATTAATTCACCAATGGAAATATTTGAATCTGTAGATGTCAATCGACCATTTGAGCATGCAAAACGGCCTCTCCACGGCTGAGAAAACTGACTTTTTGTTGAGGCAGTTTATCCACTAAAAAGAAAATCTGCGATTCGACAGCTAATAGGGCGAAAACAGGGGTCTCTTAGCCACCGAAAGCCCTGGATTTTGGCGGCTAACAGTGCGATTTCGGAGTTCCGTAAGCCACCAAAAGTCCCGAAACCCGATTTCAGGATTTCAGGATTTCGGGTTTCGGAGCAATGGTTAAAATTTTTATGTTGACCGAACCTCCGATGGCCGAAACCCCGAAATGGTGACGTGGCATTCGTGTGAAACCTTATTATAGTGATTTTATTTCTGTTTATTGCGTTTTTTTCGTGCCTCCTTGTGAGCTCTTCCTCCATGTGGCTTGATCTATAATGCTTGAATGCTTGGTCTCCACCGATACACTTTCGGCAGCTAAGGGCGTATGAAACCTGAGATTTAAGCTACTGAAAGTCTGCACTTTCGGTAGCTAAACACCATAAATTTTTTCCTCCTAAGCTACCGAAAGCCAAAATTTCAATATTTGTTCCAACATAGGCTCCATCTAGGGATGGCGCTTTCCTGTAAAGTGCCAAGAACAGTAGACCAAGTGCCTTCATCCATTGGGCGAACCGAAATCATCCTTATCAAACTCTGAACCCTGTCACTTTACTTGCATCTTTTCGGAACGAAAAACCGCTTATTCATCCATTGGGATATGGAGTCGTAATGCTTTAAAACAAAACCATACTGGATTCAAAATTGAACTGAAAACATATTGAAAACCACCGCTATAATCTAATGCTCGAAGTCAAGCTTATTTATATACATCACCTACTCTAACTACTAAAAAATTCCCACTGAATCAAATGATACGAAAATGCCAGTGAAGCCAATCCAATAATTGTCTACTTATTTGAAATTTTCTCACACTTTCTTTGAGCAAGCTGAAAAAAGAAACTGACAACTCCCATTTGACCTGTTGGTGATCATGAATTTTCAAACCTTTCATCGATTCTTGTGACCAAATATCCATGACATAGCATACTCCTCCATTAAATGAATCTAAAAGATCAGCAAAAGGATCTTGGAAAAATATATGGTCTTGAGGTTTTAAAACATCCAGGACTACTCTATGTTCTGATTTATAATGCTCAAGATCATTCTCGAAGAGAATATCTAAGAACCCTTCAAGATCATCTGCAATGGCATCTCCAAAATCATGGCACAATCTTGTCTGAAGACCCTCATCCCTCCATGAAAAATATGCAGCAAGTCATTCTACAGAAATGATGAAATAATCATCACTATACTCATCATATTTAGGTTCAGTAGATAACTCAAGAGGGTCATCAGTCAGAAAAAAAACACAAGACATCAATTGTGGATCTCTCAAGCAAAGGACACTTTGTTACTATCTCTGGCATACTGTTTATTTCATAATCATACTTCTGCAAATCACAGTCTAAAGCATTCTCAAACAACAAACTTTCTTCAGGATCATTAAACATGGAAACCATATCTTTTTCATGAAACAAAGAAGAGTCTAAAATCTGATCTCCTGGCAGGAAATCATCATAAATAGGTTCACTAACTTCCTGTAAAGTTTCATAAAATACATGACTGCCATCATTTAAAAACAAATTTACATCTTCAGAAGTGGAAGAAGTTTGACACTCATATCCGGGACTGTGTGAAAGTTGAAAATCTGTGTGAGTAGGGGTTGCAACATAGCTGTGCAGGAGCAGACCTATCTCTTCTTTAGTCAAAGGAGAAGGTGGTCTCTGTATTTTCTGAATAAAACAACAATCATTCATTTCTATCTCTTTTGTAGGTTGACCGTGATGTTGAATATCTTCTTCTTGAGTACGTTCACAAGATCCAGCTTCTTTATGAGCCAACTCTTCCTCATACTGATCATCTTCATCAACTTGAGAAAATTCTATTGTTTCTTCCTCCTCTTTAAGAGGATTTGTTTGATCGTTTTGTCTTATGAATTCTATATTACAACAATCTTCAAAAAGTATTTCAGCTGAGTAGATTCTTTTACAATGTTGATGAAAAAGTATGTGAAAATCTTTCAATGAAGGAATACTGGAATGGGGTAAAGATTTATACCAGAGTCTAGCATATTTTTCCAATGAAAACATAAACAATTTCATGAGGACATCTTCATGATGTACATTTAATTCCTCCATGAGCTTGTGGAATTCAAACAAGTGTTGAGCAGGATTGTCATCCTCATATTCTCCAAATTTAGGAAGGACATCTTCCCAAATTTTAATGTTTGGAACAGTGTTTGGAAAGACATAAACATTTGTAAAGTCGAGAGGAGAAAACAACAATTCGAGCAGCGAACGAATTTGACATTTGAGACCAGTGGAGTTGCCAGCAAAATCATGTAGAGTCTACGAACCAATGAGTCGCCAGGTGAATGATCACAGCCAATTGAATGCCTATCCCTTGTTCACCATCAAGAGATAGATATGAACTTTGTCATATCCCAGGGAAGATAACTTCGTTCTCCATCCCCGACAGCGGCACCAGAAAATGTTGTCGCAAGAGTTGACTCTAGGCTGTAATAGAGCCAAGCCTTAGCACGTTTTAAATGAAATAAAATTTGTTGATTGATCAGTCATAAGAGGCTTCTAGAACTAGGTATGAAACATGCCCTTCACTCATTTATAGATCAGAAATGAAGAGGCATGACATCGTTTGTCTAATTTATTTAATAAAGAAGATGGATAAAGGATAGGAGATGAAGAAGACTGAAACAAAGAGTTAGGTATTTAATTCTGATAGGTCTAATATTTATTTCAATGGAAGAAATAACACCAAACTTCAAATATCTGAACACAGGTCTTGTCTTACTCATAGCAAGACAGAGGAAAATCTATGAACAAATAAAACTTGTAAATAAGGAAAAACAATTAAGATGCAGGTCTTGTTCTACTCACGGAAAAACAGAGGAAAAACTGCACTTTAAGGAATGCTTTAAATTAGCTACAGCAGAAGTATCACTGAATTGTAACCATTACAAGATGAATTAATGAATGGAAGGAAGGAAGAGAAGTGATGAAAACTTCAGAAACAATAACACGGGAAGAAGACAGAATTAGACAGTGACAAGGTGTAGAATCTCTTGGCACTCTATTCTATATTTGTTGAAAAGGAATGCATTACAAACCCAGCCTCCAAAAGGCTCTCAGGTTGTTCCCCCCCTCTCTTTTTTTCTTCAAGAAGATACAATAATATATGTCTTCTGCCCCATTTCGAATAACTGAAAAACAATGCGTATTCCAAAATAAATCCCTCTAGAAATGAACATGCATTTCATGTAGGTATTGAGGTCGAAATCCTCCCAAAAGATAACAACAGTGACCATCAATTTAGGAAACTTCCTGCCATAGAAAATGGGCCAAACTGCTGAAAACTGGGGCTGCAGTTATGGTTTTGTATCTCTCTAATAATGATAGTTGTGTATAAAATGAAAGAGGTTTTTGTTCATCTATTTGTTCTGACCAAAACCCTCTCTCGGTTTCCTGAGATCCGTTTCCATTTTCCCCAGATATGCCTTTCAAAAACATGTGTCAAACGGGGAAATTCTGAGATCCAAAAATTAGGGCTCGAAGATGGATTTGATTCTCCCAATGTGTGACACCTGTAGGAAAACTGAGGGAGGTTATTGATCTCTGATGTGTTAGGCACACAAATCTCTGACCATTTCTCAAAATGATATTCGAGTCGCTCAGAATCATCATTTGAAAATGATGACTCAACATAGTAAAAACAACGCCACGAACCTCATCTTTCAGGGGACTTTTGACTACCTTCCCAAGCTCCAAATGAAAATCAGAATTCACCAATGGAAAGCTTAGGATCTATAAATGTCAATTGACCATTTGAGTGCGCAAAAAGGCCTCTCCACAGCTGAGAAAACTGATTTTTTGTTGAGGCAGTTTATCCACTAAAAATAAAATCTGCGATTCGGTAGCTAACAGGCCGAAAACAGGGGTCTCTTAGCCACCGAAAGCCCTGGCTTTTGGTGGCTAACAGTGCGATTTGGGAGTGCCGTAAGCCACCAAAAGTCTCGAAACCCAATTTCGGGATTTCGAGATTTTGGGTTTCAGAGCAATGGTTAAAATTTTTACGTTGGTCGAACCTTCGATGGCCGAAACCCTGAAATGGTGACATGGCATTCATGTGAAACCTTATTATAGTGATTTTATTTCCATTTATTGCATTTTTTTCGTGCCTCCTCGTGAGATCTTCCTCCATGTGGCTTGATGTGTGATGCTTGAATGCTTGGTCTCGGCCGATACACTTTCGGCAGCTAAGGGCATATGAAACCTGAGATTTAAGCTACCAAAAGTCTGCACTTTCGGTAGCTAAACACCATAAAAATTTTCCTCCTAAGCTACCGAAAGCCAAAATTTCAATATTTGTTCCAACAAGTTCTATGATAAAAAACAGCTTCAATACAACATGCTTAAATGCCTCAAATATTAGGGTGATTACCTGCCACAATACCTTACTTGTACCACATGGAGCAAGACCCATGTGCCTTCTAGAAGCTAGCTGGTGCGGTGGATGCGCTAACGATGGATCCAAACTGTGGTGATAAAGTGGGATTCCATATGTGCAAGTGGACATTTCTAGTCATGTGGTCTCTTGGAACTCCATATCTGCAACCCGAGGGCCTCGAGACATCATCTCCTTAGTCATCCCACAAAATGGGGATAACATTTGGATCCTACTTTGGGACATGTGCTCGTCATAGAGTGCACGAGAATTGTAGCATCTCATGGTGAACCTGTGCCTACACATATTGAAACATCAAACCCATTAAGTGTAGGATGGCTTACTCACCCTTTTTCCATATAATCAAAAACCAAAAATGACAACTAATCTAGAAAATATTTTTTTTTTCATTTTTTCATATATATGATGAAAAGAGAAACATGTAAATCAATAATGCAAGTAGAGAAAAATGAAATATGAAATGCATATAAACTAACATGAGCAATTAAGATGAAAATGTAGGGAAATAAAGTTGACCTACCTACTTACCTGGGGCCTTGAGACCCTTAATATCAAGCGATAGGTGATTTCAAGTGAAGTCATACAACCAGTGCAACCAGTTGATCATCCCATCAAAGTATCTCCCCCTGTGCTTAATTACGTAAAACAACAAAGATAAGTCAAGAATGTAATGATCATGAGCATAAATATATATATAATCAATCGTGAAATGAAACTCGTGGAGATGGGTGGGAGGAAGGAAATCATGCTGGGAAGAATATCAGCAACTCTAATCATCCAAGGAACCCTGCCTAAAGTAATAACCATAAGCTTGATCAACCCATGTCTGAATAGGACTATTGTATATAGATGACGGTTCATATTCATCCACGCATAAAGAATCACTTCTTATTGAAGAATAAGAGGATATGAGAGAGTGGAATAAGATTGCATGGCTTCCCAGAGAAAAAGATAAGAGGTAATGGATAACCTCGTGTCTAGAGAAAAACTCCTCCCTCAGATTTAGGAAACATTGCTTCTTTATCTGTAAATCCCCACCAAAAGTCTCAATATGAAAGTACTTTTGTTTGGTAGTGTGGACCTCGGAGTGCCTCAGGCTAGCAATGACCTGGTGTCTATCAAAGTCTGAGTACGATGGCTGAAAATCCTCACAAAATAAATCTGTATCACAACCCCCAAGGGATGGCTGAAAATCATCCTGAAAATGTTGCATCGGGTCATCCTCGAATGGACAGAACAAAAATGTAATAATATCATCATCAAGATGACAAAAATCTGAATCATACACACATGAAGACTAGTCCTTTGAAGATGAAAACTCAACCCCTTTTCCTCGACAGCCACCCTCAATGTCGTAAATGAGGTCTCTATCAAAAGTTAAACGAACAAAATCCCATCTACGTCTCCAAGTCTGTATGAAAGTGTCAATATGATCATCAACCATATCTAAAGGTTCTTTCACAATACCATCAATGTGACTGAAAATGACCATCTCTTTGTCTTCGTGTGAAGGGAAAATAGAGGTTAGGGCGACTTCAACTGGATCTTCAAATTCTTCGTCATTGAGACTAGTTGCTTCTTCAACTTCATGCACATGAAAAAAGCAATTTTTGACAACCTCAAATTCATCAAGTGGGAGAAAATATAATGATGTCTCAACATGTTGTGACTCGTCATAATTCTTCTTTCTTTTATGTACATGCCCCTCCATCACCTCTTTATCATAAGGGGATTGATCCTTAATACAAAGTTCTTTGTTTACCTCCTTTCAAAAATATATGTCGCATCCAAGGGCTCCTCTAATAATTCTTCACCTCCAAATTCATGGATTAAAGTTTCATCAAGATCTTCAAAAGGATTACAATTCATCACGTTCTCTTCTTATTGTGCAGGAGGAGCATAGGCATGAATGTTTCATCAAGTGGAAGGGAGGATATGATCACTTCTTCGTCAAATGTATCATCCATATCTTCAACATGAGAAAACTCATTAGGATATTCTTGGTAACTTTCTTCAGATATATGTCCTTCAAGCGCTTCTTCATATTCAAGAGCTAGTTCTTCGACAGATTTTTTAAATAACTCTTTTATACAATTCATCATTTCCTCAACGGATTTACTAGATTCCTTTTCCTTTTCCATCTGTAAAATTTCCCTCCTCGAGGCATAACAAGTTATGGATGAGGGTTCATCCCAAGGTGCCATATTTTCATTGATTGAAAAGACACTTCAATGGAGTCACCAGATGAGATCAAGGCTCATCAAAGGATGGAAAGAGGGAAACAAAGAATGGTGGTTTCTGGGAAGGTGGAGTTGTCAGACGAGCTTCAAGGAGAACTTGTCAAAAGTGGAAAGGGAACCTCCTTTAGGTGGAGTCGCCAGGAAATCTAGGGAAAGGATTTGGGATAGCTTGCCAAAGTGTCGTTAGGGTTCGGAAAAGGATTCAAAATCCTCCTCGGAAAGAACGCCAAAATGTTATCGCACAATTTGATGGTTGGGAAAATCTTGACCCAACCACCAAATGGAGACAACTTGAACACCTACCCATTGTCACCTTAGGCATGTATTCCCGTCACTTTAGAGGTGAGAGTGTTAGCACTGAGAGTCACCCTTAGATTGCGATAAGATAAGCCCAGTACCCATCAGAATGTTTGGTGGATTTTTTATTTATGTGAGTGGAGGTCAAATGGGGAAAACTCAATATATGAATTATTCAACACAGAACTGGACAAGAAATGCCCGAGGAAGTGAGGGCCTCATTAAATTCAATTAGTGAATTGTGTTTAAAGGTGAGTAGATGTAAGACTTAGTGAGAGAGGTGAACAAAACTGTTATGGGTGTCGGCTTTCAAGCAACTTGGTGAATAAAAACTCAGGCTCAAGACTGCCCTTAAATTCAATCTTCAGACACTGAAATATGTTCAAACAAAACAGTCACAGCAGCATAATGATCAAACCTACATCAAAATGTGACTACAACAACTCGACTGGATCCTCCATGCCTAAGCCATTCAATGTGAGAGGAAATCAGATAACAAGGAAGATGACTAAAACTGGTCACGATACCACTGTAATCAAACCTACATTACAACGACATCACAACCCTCAACTGGATCATTCATGCTCGAGTGTTTTAGCACAATTTTTACAAAGGGAAGAGAGAAACTGACTTCTATTAATGCGAAATTCTCAAATTTGATACATAACCAGAGAACAACTTCTGGCATCAAAACATTACAAAATAGGGAGATCTGCTCGACCACTTGACGACCATAACAAAATATCAAAACGACCTATTTATACTCAAAACTTCTCATGAACATCAAGAGCACAATCGGGCCACTACATTTAAGTCTTTACGCTTGCGTCTTCTTCTGTCAGACTATGCATGCATCCTTCTGTCAGACGTGAGATCGGATCAACATGAGCTTGCAGAGAAATCCATCCACAAGGGAAATTCATGTTGACACTTTGCCTCCACAACCAGTCCTTCCATGCTTTCTATTTATGGTGTGAGACGAGGTTTCAACCACCGCTCCGCCTTCATTAACTAATATTTTATCGGGATCAGGACGAGGTTGAATGATCAGGAAGATGTCATGCGCTGCTAGCGGTTCCTCAAGTCAATCTGGCACCTTGAAACCATGATGTTCTCGCTTTATAACCAACACAGGCATCCTCAGCCTCTGGTGCAGATTTTGTAAAATCTGCACCTTTTTCTCCGTGCTCCCAAAGCTTTTGGTGCCAGCTTCTTCTCCACTGCACCTTTCCTACATACGACCTGGGCCATGACCTGGCACTCATCTCCAAAGGATCTTTCAGGATTTCACTTTTCTGGGAACTTGTGCATTGCTTCATGCAAATCCTCCTATTCACGAGGTTGTGAATCCACTGCTCTTGTCGTCGCATGCCCCTCAAGATCTACGGTCCAGATTGCCTTTGGATTTCGGGAACCGGAAAATCATGCACTCCTCATTCCAAATCTCCCGCAGTGACTTTATTTGTAGCTTGGATCTGGCACCGCGTGTCCTTTTGATCAATGGCTCATCCTCATTTCGGGTTTCGAGACTTCGAGCCTTTGGAAGAATAACATTAACAATCTTTAGAAGTCCCAACTTCCTCAAAAATTTCCCCACCGTCGATCTCTCCCGATGATATCTGACGATCGAGACTTATCATGTGTTTGATATTTGACTTTGGGCCTCGGCTCTTCAAATCTTCGGTGCTTTGACACTTCGGCGCTTTGGGACTCCAGCAGTTTGGCACCTCGTCTCTTCGGGACTTCTCAATTCTTAACTCCCACAATCGTCTGGAGCGTCAAATTTCGAAGTGAGGGATCTGCCTCCACGTGTCCCCTTTAAGATCTACGACTCATGCTCACTTTGGGCTTCAGGGTTTTCAATGGCATTATACTTCGTGAAACTTTGAAATTTTGAATGCCCGTGAGCCGTTGATCTAAACTGCTCCTGGAATCTTCGTCGCTGAAAGATTAAAACTGCTTGATGCTTGCGCTTCGAGCCCGAAATGGATTGTTATGAAAGTTGTGCTTTATGTCCATGGTTGTGTCCTGTGTGAAAAAGGACTCGGACAACTTTGTTGTGGCCTGGGAAAAATAGGGAGACTAGTGACTGCAAAAAAAAAGGGGGTGAGTGCTTAACCTTAGAGAAAAATAGAAAAGAATTTGGGCCAAGATTTCTTTCGGAAATGAGATCAAGGGAAATCAAGGTGCACAAACGAACAAGGGAAAACAAAAAATGATTTTACCAGTCAAAGGGGAAAAAACTTAAGACTTGGCCTACAAGAGGGGGAGGGAGACAGGGCAAAGATACAAACTTAGGTACCAACAACGAACACATACGACTCCAGACAACATCATGTGATAACATTTGGCTCCACAGGGGATGGCATGCTCCTTGTGAGCTTCCAAGAACGCGTAGTTCCAGTGCCTTAGTTGTTGGGCTATGGAGTCGAGCTCGAAACGATGTTGAAGAAAATGGGGAGATATATACACTATTCTACTAAAAAAAACGAAAACAAACACATGGCCTCCAGAAGGAGCTTATTTATGTGCAATCCTGGGCTAACTGATTTTTACGAAGTGTTAGATGAAAGTGAACTTCCACCAGAGCCATTCAAGTAACTTCCTAACTGAAAACTTATTTACTCTATCACTGATCAATAAAAGATAATGAAACTGTGACAACAAATCGATTTCGTTTTTTAGCTCTCCTCCTAGTGTTGAAAGTAAGACAAAGTTTGGTGGCTTCAATACTTGGAAAAAAATGCAATTCCATGAACTCCCCTACAAGGTCATAAAATAGGTGATAAAACTTACAGGGTTGGCAACAGAAAGCATGCTCTGTCTTACAGCTACTCACATCTGGTTGAATGTCTGTGGCAAGCATAGGTGAGTGAAATACTGATGCAGGTTGATGATCCACTTCTTCTTTGTCTTCTCCGATAACATCATCTAGCTGAGGGAAAGAGATCTCTTCACGTATATCAATGAATGAGTGTTTCTCCTTAACATGTTGCTCAATGTTTTTTGCGGGCCCGGGATGGCTGAGTTCCACACAATGATTTTCCTTAATGTATAAAGGAAAATTATCTATAGTATGGTCTTGGAAATCTTTCATATCCACATCGGAATCCAATTCATAGATGCCATACACAGGCTAGTTGATCCCCAAGTCAACAAAATGTAAGGTAGGGATCTTCTGTTCTTCCTCTGAGTACTCGTCAAAGATGGGTGAGCACATAACTATTTTATCTTGCAAAGAAAAATGAGTGACCTCTGGATTTTTCTCTTCAATCCTAGGTGAAAATACATCATGGGAAACCTCTTGAAGGAAAAGAGAAGAATCCTTCTCCACAACTATCTTTTCTTTTAAATCTGAGACCGTAGGGGTATCAGGGGCAGAATATGATACATCTATGGCTATGCAATTGTCAAAACTATCATTAATCATATTTGGAAGGCCTTCTTCTCGAAAAATAGAAAGAGAAAATCTTTCATCCACAAATGCAAAATACTTGCTTTTGTCCTCACTTTCTCTTTTAATCAGATCTTCACCAGTCTCAGCACAAGAGAAAGGCTCTATCATCTTCTGGATGTGGAATGCAAACTTCTTACAACAATCATATAAAATAAGATGAGACAGGTAAATATTCTCGTAATATGAATTGAAAGCATCATGAAAATCCTTCAAAGAATGGATACTAACAGCAGGGAGAGCTTGACACCATTCACGAGCATCTCCCTCTAAAGAAAATCTGAACATATTGATCAAGATATCCTCATGAAAAAAATCATGCTCAAGCATGCATATATGAAAATTGAATAAGTGCTCACTGGGATGGTCATGCTCGCTTCCTCTGAATCTCGGAAGATAATCATCCCATTCATTTATAGTCGACATTGGATGTGGAAAACCGTCTATAGTTGAGAAGTTGAATGGGGAAAACCTCTTGGCTAGGATAGCTTCTATAGCCATTTAATTTTCCTCCCTTCAGTGGAGTCACCAACAGATTATACACAGTGGATTCGCCATGGTGAAAGATAATCAGTCAGAACAATGTGTCCAGCTTTAGTTCACCATCTAAAACTGGATCTCTGCAATGTCGTTCTTCCCAGGGGGCTTTTCAATCTGGGACAGCAACAAAAATCCTTCTTGAGAAAGCTTTCATGTCTTAATAATCCTATCTAAGTCAGCTTCAGGTGTAGTCAGAGGTGGATGTGAAGAAGACCTCGTGTGTCCACTTTTAGGACCCACAACTGAAACAAAGTCTCCAAGTGCAAGTTGCAATCTTCAAGTAACTGATATCTGATGCACCTTCAAAATCATAATTTCTTTGTCGTTCTTACCTAGGGAAATGTCTTCAATTCGTCCCCGGCAACGACGCCACGAATGTTAGCACTGAGAGTCACCCTCAGATTGCGAGAGGATAAGCCCAGTACCCATCAGAATGTTTGGTGGATGTTTGATTTATGTGAGTGGAGATCAAATGGGGAAAACTCAATACAGGAATGATTCAACACAGAATTGGACAAGCAATGCATAGGGAAGTGAGGGCCTCATTAACTTCAATCAGTGAATTGAGTTTAAAGGTGAGCAGATGGAAGACTTAGTGAGAGAGATGAAAAAAACTGCTATGGGCGTCGGCTTTCAAGCAACTTTGTGAAGAAAAACTCAGGCTCAAGATTGATCTTGAACTCAAGCTTCAGACACTGAAATATGTTCAAAAAACACAATCACAACAACATAATGATCAAACCTACATCACAATGTGACTACAACAACTCGACTGGATCCTCCATGCCCGGGCCATTCAATGTGAGAGGAAACTAGATAACAAGGAAGCTAACTAAAACTGGTCACGATACCACTGTAATCAAACCTACATTACAACAACATCACAACCCTCGACTAGATCCTCCATGCTCTAGTGTTTTAGCACAATTTTTACAAAGGGAAGAGAGGAACAAACTTTATTAATGGGAAAGTCTCAAATTTGATACATAACCAAAGAACAACTTCTCACATCAAAACATTACAAAATAGGGATCTCTGCTCGACCACTTGACGACCATAACAAAATATCAAAACGACCTATTTATACTCAGAACTGCTCACGACCATCAGGAGCATGATCGGGCCACTGCATTTAAGCCTTTCCGTCTGCGTCTTCTTCTGTCAGACTGTGCATGCATCCTTCTGTCAGACGCGAGCTTGGATCAACATGGGCTTGCAAGAAAATCCATCCACAAGGGAACTTCATGCTGACAATTTGCCTCCACGGCCAGTCCTTCCATGATTTCTATTTATGGAGTGAGACGAGGTTTCAACCACCACTCCTCCTTCATTAACTAATCTTTTATCAGGATCAGGAAGAGGTTGAATGCTTAGGGAGTTGTCATGCATTGCTAGAGGTTCTTCAAGTCAACCTGGCACCTTGAAACCATGATGGTCTCGCTCTGTAACCAACACGGGCATCCTCGGCCTCTGGTGCAGATTTTGTGAAATCTGCACCTTTTTCTCCGCACTCCCAAAGCTTTTGGTGCCATCTTCTTCTCCATTGCACCTTTCCTACATACGACCTGGGGCCATGAACTGGCACTCATCTCCAAAAGCACTTTTGGGATTTCACTTTTCGGGGAACTTGTGCATTGCTTCATGCAAATCCGTTGATTCGCAAGGTTGCGAATCCACTGCTCTCGTTGCCACGTGCCCCTCAAGATCTACAGTCCAGATTTCCTTTGGCTTTCAGGAAATGGAAAATTGTGCACTCCTCATTCCAAATCTCCCGCAGTGACTCTTTGTAGCTCAGATCTGGCGCCGCATGTCCTTTTGATCAATGGCTCATGCTAATTTCGGGTTTCGGGACTTCGGGCCTTTGGACGAATAACTTTAACAATCTTTCAGAGTCCTGACTTTCGCAAAAATTTCCCCACCGTCGACTCTCCCAATGAGATCTGACGGTCGAGACTTATCATGTGCTTGATCTTTGACTTCGGGCCTCGGCTCTTCGGCACTTCGGCGCTTCGAGACTCCAACACTTCGGCACCTCGACTCTTCGGGACTTTTCAATGCTTAACTCCCACAATCCTCTAGAGCGTCGAATTCTGAAGTGAAGGATCTGCATCCACGTGTCCACTTTAATATCTACGGCTCATGCTAGCTTCGGGCTTCGGGGTTTTCAATGGCGTTATACTTCATGCAACTTTGAAATTTTGAATGCCTGTGAGTCGTTGATCTGAACTGCTCCTGGAATCTCCATCGCTAAAAGATTAAAATTGTTTGTTGCTTGTGCTTCAAGCCCAAAATGGGTTGTTATGAAAGTTGTGCTTTGTGTCCATGGTTGCGGCCTATGTGAACAAGGACCTGGAAAACTTTTTTGTGGGCTAGGAAAAACAGGAAGACCAGTGACTACAAAAAAAAGGGGATGAGTGATTAACCTTACAGAAGAACAGAAAAGGATTTGGGCCAAGACTTCTTTCGGAAATGAGATCAAGGGAAATCAGGGCGCACAAACGAACAAGAGAAAACAAAAAACGATTTTACCAGTCAAAGGGGGAAAAACTTAACACTTGACCTGCAAGAGGGGGAGGGGGACAGGGAAAAGATACAGACTTAGGTACCAACACAAAACACATACGACTCCAGACAACATCATGTGATAACAGAGAGAATCACCTCAAGGGGGGAATCCCGGTGACCCTGGGGGAAATGAGATGGAAAGTGAAGAGATGAAAGAAGGTCCCCCTAAAGGTCAAGATAGAAGATGTGGAAAGGCTTGGGAAAGAGTCTTGGTGATAGCCAATAGTTTCCAAGAGATAATAATACATTTGAAGAGTGATATACCTGCATGAGACACAAGAACACACCAAGTATATATGTATAATGTTAGGTGGAAAAGCAAGTTAGGCTTGTTGTCTCTAATTGCAGCAGTAAAAAAAATGTATATCAACAAGAAAATAAGTATTCAAGTTGCTAAACAATTGTTAAAATTCCAACATATGATGCAAGAGATAAGCTATATAAACATTAGTAATACTCAAGAATGAAAGCACAAGACTTTAGCAATGAAACAAGGTTGTAATAAAAGATGTTTGCAGAGATATTTTGCAGCCTTATGGCTGTATAAAAAATGTTTTTACAACAGTAAATACAACCACCGAAACTTACAAAGATTCCACCCAAAAGTTGCGCTAGGCCTAGTAGATTATCTTGGTAAATTTTTAGCAAATTTCAACGGTTGAAAAGCAAGTTATAAATGAAAAAGTGTTAGCAGCCCAAATGGTTGTAGATGAAATTTTAAACATCATCAAGAAATACTTAGCCAATTAATACGCCCTAGTGTCTATGACAAGCCTAGAACGTCAAGAAGAGATTGTAATTTAAACAATTTGATTATCTTGTGTTTTCACATATCCCAATGCAACAATTTTATTTCTCCAATGCAAATTGTAAATGATTAGTGCCTTAACTATTGGGTTATGGAGTGAAATAATGAGTTAACTATACTATTTCCTTGGCGGTGTAAACCCTCTTACTCCCCAAGGAAAGTAAAGCTAACTAGGAAAATGCTAGAAGGGTGTAATCCCTTTTACTTCTCCTAGCACTTCCTTAAGTAACAAATTATTTCCAATACAAATATTGATGAGATTAGTGGGGTTGTATGCACTTATACTCCCCAAGAAGTTCAACTAGTTAACCTTGCAACTAAGAAAAAGAGACAATAACAAGATGAAACCCTTCAACTAGAGCAAGAATCAACAAGATAAACTTCTACTTTACCAAGAGTTATCCACCAATATGCAAGAGAAATGCTCCATAGGAGGTAGTGCACCACTCCGTTCCACCAATAGCAAAGTAAACCATGACAAATGCAAAAGAGAGAGAAACATTCCCAAGGGTAGCAAATATTTCAGCTAAGTACTTATCACAATGGGAGATTTATGTTATGAAATGAGATTCACCTTATCTCTATTTAAACAAAAAATTTAAAACATAGCTTGTCAACAACCCTTATCTTACCACTTAAACCAAATAATAATATTTAATTTACACTTTTACACATTAGAAACCCTAAAACAAGATGATGTCACCCCTTTAGGGAGACGTTTTGACACCTTCCAAGTCGTTGGAGAATAAGGTGGAGGTCGTTGGGGCTCCTAGAGCCTCCTCTTCATGTGCCAAGTTCAATCCAAGTCTCCTCTGGTCAAATCATGCCAAGTGTCAATGAGAAACAACTCCATCACCACCATCCCTAGCCCTAGGTGACGTCAAGCCCCCAAAAGTGACGTTTTCCCCCTCCTGCACAAGTCGTTTGGCATGTGAGGGCTAGGAAATCTCCTCCAAGGTGTCTTCTAGGCCTCCAAAGGCAATTCAACGTGATCTGGCATGTGGGCCCTTGGAATCCAATATGTGGGCTTCAAGCCCCATGGAAGCCCAAGCTAGGCTTGTTCCTCCAAAATTGTCCATTAAACAAGGGTCACTAAAGTTAAATGCCCTAAAAGAGAGCAATGTGATGGGAATGTAATGAGAAGAAAGTGGTAGGTATGGTCGAGAATGGTACGATGACCCCTCAAGGGACCCCCAGTTGCATCCCTTCCCCAAAATTAGGCCACTTAATAGGAAATCGATGACACTCACCAAGGTGAAAGAGAGTCAAGAGAATAATGTCCAAGAAGGTGTTTTCTAATAAAAAGTATATTCAATACAACATGTTTAAACGCCTCAAATATTAGGGTGATTACCTTCCACAATACCTGACTTGACCGCATGGAGCAGGACCCATGTGCCTTCTAGAAGCTACCTGGTGTGGTGGATGCGTTGACGATGGATCCAAACTATGGTGATAGAGCAGGTTTCCATATGTGTAAGTGGACACTGCTAGTCATGTGGTCTCTCAGAACTCCATATCTGTAACCTGAAGGCCTCGAGACAGAATCTCCTCAGTTATCCCACAAAATGGGGAAAATAGGTCACATGAAACCCCTTCGCGACCCCTCACAACCATCGAGAGAAGATATGAATGGAAAGTCGGATCTGGTTTGGATCTTCATTCGAACTCAACATCGATCTTCATTCAACCATCAATCCTTTCAGTGATTGATGGTTGGATTTCTTCTCCAACCGAAATACAACCCACGACCTAGTTTCCATAATCGAGCAATGTTGTCACTGACCCTCCAGTTAGCGGTACACCAGATCTACAAATTAATAATGTAAACCCTAACATTCCCTGGTCCACTTGACGGAATTGGCAGTGTGAAACCCATTACCAGCCACCAAGTCTATTGAAATTTGGTTTGTGAAGGGTTTTATGTCGATCTGGTGGGTAAAAACTATGCAAATGAGACCACGCGGTTGAAAAATCGATTGGTCCTTCGACATTTAATCTTTTAACCACGCTTTGATTTGTAGTTCTCTTAACCAGACGCTACAGATATCATACCAAGAAACCATATATCTATATGGATTCTAAACCACACACACAATTAAGCAACATAATAAACATATAACCCAATAACTCAATTCTTAGGAAGACGGAGGAACACAATAAAACCATAAAAAAGGACGACGAATTCAAACCACTTTGGTCACACATTTATTTTATTAATAGATCTTGAAAATACATAATAAGGGTGCTTCTTTGGCCTTGATCGCCCTTCGGCCTAGTTTACAATGTGGTTAGCCGCCCTCTGGCTATGCTCGCAGGCTTACATTTAAAGAGGAGATACAATGTTTGGATCATCCCATATTTGAACTACTCTCAACCTATCTAACTATTTACCCAAACAACAAGAAATTTGATATGAACCCTATAATTCTGGACGCATGTTTACATACATTACGGGGAAATCGCATTCTCTCTACCACAATTTTCCTTCTGGAAGGTTCAAATTTTCAACTTTGATCAGGGGGTTTATGCTCCTGCATCAAAAACTTATATAGATACCAAAATTAAGGTAGATTTATGTTATTTCTATAAACGTAAGTATACATCTATATAATGGTTACCAAGCATGAGGGCATCTAAATTTTATATCGGGGCTATTTTTTTCCAATAATTCCATTTTTAAATTAGTTATATAGATTTTATTAACTAACAATGGTATTGCTTCTTTGTCTCGAAGGTACCGAAAAGTTCAAAAATTGTAATTTCTATATATAGAAAAAGTACAAATCACTCATACACATCGTTCAAAATGGTGAAGCATAAATAATTATGTTTGAATTCTATAAGGTTCTCTTTGAAGTAACCCTCCCATAATGATGTATAACTACGTAGGGAGACAATTTGAAAACATAAGTTAAGGAATGTCAAGGGTGGAACTTTAATTACCCTATTAATTAATGTGCAAAGATGGTATTTAGTTGTTATGCTTGATGTGCATAGGTGGATGGTAGTTAGTTAGTTATTACATTATGTATAGATTTAAGTTGATTAGGGTCTAGTTTGTGTGGTTGTGGGATGGAGTGTTATTCTCTACACTTAGATTTTATTTCTGCAAAATGACATGTTGAATTCATTATGGGTAAAATGTTGTAAAGGCTTCGAGTCTTGTTGTTAAACATTCCAAAACAACAGTGATAATAACAAACTAGTATGTATATTATATAAATACCAACTACAAATCAAACACAATTTACAAAGTGTGCACTAATTTTTTTTCATAAAAGTTGTATTTTCATATTTTTTTTGTATTTAAGAGTTAAGTTATTAGCATCTTCAATCCATAAAGAGTTAAGATTAGAAATATGAGTCAGAATCTTGTATTGATTCCTACTAATTCTAGCATTAAAATCTCCAGGAAGAAGAAGAATATACCAACTACAAATCAAACACAATTTACAAAGTGTGCACTAATTTTTTTAATAAAAGTTGTATTTTCATATAATTTTTTGTATTTAAGAGTTAGGTTATTAGAATCTTTAATCCATAAAGAGTTAAGATTAGAAATATGAGTCAGAATCTTGATTCCTACTAATTCTAGCATTAAAATCTCCAGGAAGAAGAAGAATACCACATTTAACTTTGATGCAAACAATATCATTGTCTAAGTTAATAAAGGGGTGGTTAATAGAAAGATTATGATTCTTGTAGAAGGTATGGTTAAAAAGAGTGAAGTAATGGATAGGAAGAAAAATTGGATCCTTGTGTTAAGAAGCAATATTAAGTTAAATATATGGGTTATAGAATCACTCTTATATGTTTTAATCTTTGAGTTAAGCTCATTCTTCATGTAAAAACAAATACCACCTATCCCCATGAGCATCAACTTTTTGTTCTAATTGAAAAATGGATATATCCATACAAATCAAGGATTTGAGATTCTTCATATTCCTAAATTTCAACAATTAAGATAATATTAATTGAACTTGGCATCCATATTAAATTAAGACACTTCTTCTAACGAAATCCTCAAAAATTCCATGTCAAGACCCTAAGTTTTCTTAATCCATATTTGTTACTTTGGAAGCTATCCTTTAATATTTCTCTTCTACTCCTTATTATTTCTCATTTAGTTGCTTGCCTGTAATCTTTTAATTGTTGGACTTTCTTCCTTAATTAAGCTTCGTCTTATGGGGAAAGGTCTTGGTTTATGACTATAAATAGTCCTTTTAATTTGGAAACTTTTCTTAGAATGTGTTGTGACCCAGTTTTGATTAAGTGTTAGTATATAGTAGAGTTCAACAGAAGACAAATCCACAAAATCCATGAGACCACAGAAGGTTGAGTACACAGTTCCGCAAAAGTCTGAATATGCAGAGGTTGAAGAGTCATCTTATATATCCTCTACACCCAACTCCCATGATCCTTTGTGAATGTCTCTAAAGGAACAAACTCCATTGTGTGGGTGGGTTATATATTATGTAATATAGTATATTATATGTCATAGCCGGGTTGCACAGGAACCGCTCAGAAACCCATTCATCATGTTCTAATGGTTTGGGAGCTTGGAAAAGGGCACAAAACGTTCCATATTGATTAGGAACGACTCTCGTAACGTGGAAATTTTTTTGGAACTTCAAGCTCAAGGAAATTGGGAGCTTGGGAGAAATTTACTTTATGTTTCCTCTTTAAGGAGCTTCCACACATTCCTCAACAGGCAAGGAGCGCCCTAGTTTGTAGACCCCGAAAGAAATTATGGCAATTTTCTTAATTTTTTCTGCCAAACCCAAGTCACTACAGAGTTCACATCAGATTTGTCACTGTATAATTCACATAATAATTAGATTCGAAAAATCTTCTAGAAACTATTGGATATGAAGACCTTGTATAGGGTAGAAAATTGATCGACTCCCATTTCCTCTTAGGGGAAATAACTCGTGAATATATAGCCTTCATTAAACTTTCTACCCTGGAATTTGCATGCTCAGCAAGTTTGTCCCATGGATCTGAAGACCTTGTATAGGGTAGAAAATTGATCAACTCCCATTTTCTCTCAGAGGAAATAACATGTGAATATACACCCTTCACTAGACTTTCTACCCTAGAACTTGCATGCTTAGCATGTTTGTCCTCCGCCTACCATATTTATACCCTTTCCTTTTTTCTTCATACCCTTTGTTGCTTCACCCAAATCCTCTCCCTTAGTTGTTTAGATTTTTTGTGAGGAAAAGAGTTGAGTTGAGAGATGTAATGTTAAATTCGATATGTGCACTTATTTAGGTTCCTTTCTAGATTTTATTTTCACCATAAATATCATCAATTTTTTTAACAGAAAAAAAAATCAAGGAATTTTTATTTTATTTTTAGGGTTAGAAAGTATGGACGACCATCGTTTATCAGACATGGGATGTTCTATGTGCTTTGGACATCGAAAATTGGTGGTCCTCCTTTCAAATTTATTTAGACGTTTGATTTCTTATGCACTTTGAACATCAACGATGGCATTGACGGTCTTTCATTTCAAGTTTGTATGCGTGGCTTATCCAACTAAGCAAAGTTTTAATATAAATGATATAAATATAAATGTTTTCAATTTGATTTTCATTATAAGATTAATTGTAATTATAATATTAAGAAAAGATGAATAAAAGATACAAAGTCTATTTCAATTTTGAAAATAATTGTACATTAATTAATTTTAAAATTTAAAACAATAAGTTATTTCTCATTATCCTTATAAATGTTAATCATTGTTTATTGAGAATATGGTTATCATGGAGATTTAATATGGTTCTTAGAATACTTCAAATTCCAATTTTTTAATATTTTTTTGGGATATATTGTTGTCTCTCTCAACTTGTTGTTTCCTGTAAATTTGGACAAGACTTTTAGTAGTTCTAGACACTTGTACCTCTGTTCCTAATGTTTCCATGTTTTGGAAACTCGTGCAACATAGATTATAACTCATTAATTGTAATTCATTGTAATTATATATATATATATATATATATATATATATATATATATATATATATATATATATATATATATATATATATATA
>ML797817.1:206868-218552 GCA_009831015.1 Picea engelmannii | reverse complement strand
ATATATATATATATATATATATATATAAAATTAATTCCCAGATTTACTTTCAAAATTCCTTTAGCGTTTGCACAGTCTATAGTTTACGGACTATCTAAATGTGTACGAGTCACATATCTAGTAGGGATTTCTAGCATAGTAATTGGGATGATATTATATTTAACACAAATGTATCTTTTAACATTTTCCATATTTAAATTCATTCCCAGCCAAGATACACAGTAAGTTTTACTCAATATCTACAGTTAAACTGTAAGGGTTTATCCTACAGTTCATCCCATTCCAACAAAATTTAATAAACGGAGCAATTCATCCATATTTAAACAGATGCATTCTACCAACCAATAATTCAAATAACAATTGACCAGAGAAGGAGTAGATAAACATATTTGAACAATTGTCGAACAACAAATGGAACAACCAAGTTCCTCCCAACCTTAGAACAGGACAACCAATTTAATTGTCCCGTTCACCCCCTAGCCTGACCATGAATCCATGAGGGCGAACTTAGAACTCCTCCTCAACAATAATCCTTTAGTTTCAACAACTTCTCCTTGCCTCACACTCAGAAGTAGTGCTCATAATAGGAAGAGATAATTCATTTTTCCCCAGCATACTCGGCAACATCCTGCCTCCTCCCATATGCTATATATCCAAAAGCAATTGTGTCTAGGTCTTTTTCCCCTTGGGAAATTTCGCAGCTTTCCAAATCCCTGATTTTTAGGGGCTTCCAATGGCCAAATTCTTGATTTGCCACTTGTCACATTCATCCCTGAGGTAGTTCCAACATGTTCCCCTCTCATGGAGTCATGGTCAGCTGATTTTAACCTGGTTGTTCCATTTGTTCATCAACAATAAATATAAAAAATATTTGTCTCATACAAGTGTCATAGTCAAATAGTTAGTTGGGTCAAATCAGATCTTTTCCCAACAATCATAATCATCAATTACAATTAACTAAATTCGAAATTCAGAATTGCCATAAATGGCAATAATTTTCCAATTTCAAATTTACCAAAAACGGAAATAATTTCTTAAGTAATTTCAGCCTTAAAAATAATTTATTTTTGGGGGATATTACATCCTTTCCCCCTTCAATAAAACACTATCCTTAGTGTTCATCCCTTTCTCAGAACAGTATTGGATGAGATTTCTGCAATTCTCCCTCCAACTCCCAAGTGGCCTGCTTAGGACTAAAGTGCTTCCATTGCACTTTTACCTGGGCGACGACTTTGTTTCATAGTGCTATTTCTCTCCTATCCAAAATGCACAGAGGTTCCTCTTGGAACTCACCTTCTGGTTCCACCTGCACCAAGTTCCAATAGATCGTATGAGTAGGGTCATGAACATAATTCTTTAACAAAGAAACATGAAATACATTCTGAATCTTTAGATTGGCAGGAAGTGCAAGTTGGTATGATACGGGTCCAATTCGAGCTAAGATCTCTAAAGAAACACAAAACCTGGGTGCCAACTTGGCACAATTCCCTAGCTTTAGTGAAATTTTTCGGGCTTTGACTTTTAAGTAGACGTGGTCTCCCACTTGAAATTTCAGATGTCTTCTTTTCAGGTCCGCGTAACTTTTCTGCCTGTCCCGAGCCTCTTTTAAATTCTGCTAAACTTTTCTTACCGTATTCTCCATTTCGTGGAGCATTTCTAGTCCTACCATGAGTCTATCTACTGGGTTATCCCAGCTAATCGGAGTCATACACTTTCTACCATATAGTACCTCGAAGGGGCTCATCTTAGTCGATGTTTGGTAACCATTGTTGTACGCAAATTCTACCAAGTGTAGGTAGTCTTCCCACTTGTTTGGTTTTGTTCTTACGTACATGCGTAGTATATCTTCCACGATTTGGTTTGTCCGTTCGGTCTGCCCATCTGTTTGTGGATGGTAACTTGTGCTGAAATTCAAGTTAGTATTTAACCCTGCAAACAATTCTTTACAAAAAGCAGATGTAAATTTTATGTCTCTATCCGAAATCACCATTTTAGGAATACCATGCAGTCTAAAAAATTCTTTCATGAATATTTCAGCGATGTTAATAGCTTTAAAAGTATACTTTACAGGAATAAAGTGTGAAGACTTACTAAGCTTATCGATTACCACCATAATTGAATCATTATGTTTTTGAGTTCTAGGCAAACCTCTAATAAAGTCTAGTGATATAGTCTCCCACTTCCATTCTGGCACAGGTAAGGGCTGCAACAGGATGGCTAGGTGTTGGTGTTCATCTTTCACCTGTTGACAATCTCGACACTTAGCTAAGTATTATGTTGTTTCGCCCTTCATATTAGGCCAATAAAATAACTTCCTTAGTGTTGTTATCATTTTTTGGTATCACGGATGAACAGAATATGGTTTCTTGTGTACTTCGTCCAAAACCGTTAACTTTAATTCCACCGAATCTGGTATGTATATTCTATTTTTAAATCGTAATAGACCATTTCTATCCAAACTCAAATATGTTTTGTCTGAATTTTCTGTATTATTCTGTAATTATGCCACTGTTTTAGTGTAGTTTTCATCGTTATTACCTGCAGCCTTTATCCTATGTTCAAGATCGCTTTCTTCCCTGCTAATGTATATTTCAAACAGTCCATGAACTCTTATGCTTAAGGCATCAACCACCTTGTTTTCCTTGCCCTTGATATGTCTTACCTCAAAGTCAAATTTACTCAAGGAGGCCAACCATGTTGCTTGTATTGCATTAAGGTTTGGTTGACTAAATAAAAATTTCACACCATTGTTATCTGTCAATAACATAAATTTTATGCCCATTATGTAGTGTCGCCACTTCTTTAAGGCGTGTATTACAACTGCCAACTCTAAGTCATGAGTGACGTAGTTTCTTTCGTGTTCCTTTAGTTTTCGAGACTCATAACAAATAATGTGCCCTTCCTGAGTCAGGACACCACCCAGACCTTCTTTACTAAGTACTTGCATCCACACAGACTGTGAAGTCTTTGTCTGAATCTATTACCTTTAAAATGGGTGCAGTTGTTAACAATTCTTTTAACTTATTAAAACTGTCCTAGCATTTTTGTGACCAATTGAACTTGGTTCCCTTCTTTTTTAATGATGTGATGGGGTATGAAATATTGGAAAATCCCTCTATAAATATTCGGTAATATCCGATGATCCCCATGAATGACCGGATGTTCGCTACGTCCTTAGAGATCGACCATTCCATGATGGCCCTTATTTTCTCAGGATCAACTGCAATGCCTTCTGCAGATATTACATGCCCTAGGTATTGTATTTTCTTCTGATAAAAGTCACACTTATCGAATTTAGTATACAGTTTGAGTTTCCTTAAAGTTTGCAGAACTATCCTTAAGTGCTCTTCCTGTTCTTTTTTTGTTTTTGAATATACTAGAATATCGTCAATAAATACCAAAACAAACTTGTCCAAGTATTGACTGAAAATACTGTTCATTAAACACATAAATTTGGCTGGCGTGTTAGTGAGTCCAAACAATATAACAACAAATTCGTAATGTCCATATCTCGTTCTGAATGTTGTTTTACTTATGTCTTCATCTTTTATTCTAACCTGGTGATAACCAGATCTTAAATCAAATTTAGAAAAAATCTTTGCCCCACTGACTTGATCGAACAGATCATTGATCCTAGGTAAGGGGTATTTGTTTTTAACAGTTATTTTGTTTAATTGACTATAATCGATGCATAACCTTAGAGTTTTGTCCTTCTTTCTAACAAAAACAACTAGTGCCCCCCATGGTGAAACACTTGGCCGAATGTAGTTCTTGTCCAACAATTCTTGTAATTGAATCTTTAATTCTGTTAATTTGGGTAAACTCATTCGGTAAGGTGCCTTAGATATAGGGGTTGAGCCAGGTAGCAAATCAATAGAAAAATATATCTCTCTCCTTGGGGGAAATTCAGGTATCTCATCAGCAAACACATCTCTAAAATCATGCAAGACGACAAAATCCTCTAAGCTAGGCTTATTTTATTTTTCTAACAGATTTGTCACTTGGATAACATAAATCTGACAGCCTTTTCTCATACACTTCTTAAATTGCATCACTGAAATCTACCTGACTGAGATTGGTTTTTGTATACCTTGAACTGTCCTAATAGTTTCGTTTTCGTATTTATACTTAAGTGATTTTTCATAACAGTCTAAAACTGCTTTATGCCTTTCTAACCAATCCATTCCGATAATTATGTCATAAGACCCTAATGGTAGAATGTTCAGATTTGTCTTTGTGTTTTGACCACCTAAACTGAACTCACAATCGGAAATAAAATCAGATGATTTTATTTTTGCCCATGTTGCCATTTGTACTAGCCAATATTTTGCATGTCTTGTTTTCTTAATATTATTTGAATCCACTACACCAGGAGCAATGTAACTCAACGTAGCTCCTGGATCAATTAAAACAGAAATACGAGTATGGTTAAATTTACCTTCAATTTCCACTACATTTGATTGATGGTCATCTTGTCGGCCATCCATGGTTGCATTGATCCGATGTAAGCTTCTGCCCACATCTCCCACTATAGAGGCTTCATGTAGGTTGTGATTGGTAGTCCTGGCTGCTGAAGTCAAATGTGGATAGTTCCTCCTTAGGTGAGGTTCCCCACATTCCCAGCATTTTAACGGTTCGCGGGGGTTGTCCCCAAACTTCTTTGTTCCCATATTAACTGGTTTACCACCTCCTGGGGTGTTCTGGTCGTTGGAGTGAAAATATTTCCTTGGAAAACTCTTTTTTGCATTCCAAAAAGGGGTTGGCTGATATCCCTTCTTCCGCTGGTTCATTCGGTCTTGTTTCTTGTCTTTCCAAGTCTTGTGAAATTCTGACCATTTTTTGTATTGGTCGTAAAACATTCGGGCTTCCCTGAAAACTTCGCTCAAGGACTTGGGATTATCGAATTCAATTATGTCCTTATAGGACTATGGTAAACAACTTAGGAATTGTTGTATTTTCACTTTGTCCTCCTGGATATAAGGCACGAACCTTAGTAATTCTAGGAATTTGTTTATGAGATCATCAATAGCCATTTGACCGAGTCGTAATTCATAAAATTCTTTGGTTTTTCTTTCATAGTAACTTTCAGATAGGTACTATTTCTTAAAGTATTTCTTAAAATCTGACCATTCCATCTGTTTTTCCTTTAGGCCCTTAGCCAACTTCACGTCTTGCCACCATATGCTAGCCTTTCCTTTCATATTGTAGATGACCATTCTGACCTTCATATTGTTGGAATAGTTGTATATCTGGAAATACTTATTTATGTCTAATAAGCATGACTCAACTTCCTCTCCCATTTTGGATTCCCCGTCAAAGGTAGACGGTTTGATTTTCTTAAATTCTCCCTCTAGATGGTCCACCTGTTTCCTTTTTCTTCTTGATTTTGTTTTATCTTCTGTTGAAGTTGTACCTTCGAAAGAGTTGTCCTCTTTTTCTGCTTCAGGACCAGAATTCTTGGAGGCCCTTTTACTGACTTCTTCTTCCTAATTATCATCCTTTGGGCTCTTTTTGGTCACTATGCTTCATAGAAGAACTTCATGTATTTCCTACTATTCTTGTTGTGCCTTTTTCAGTTTCTCATTGCCCACTTTGAAAACTTGCAGCTCGACAATGAGGTTTCTCATAGTTTCCAGAACTTTGGTAGGTGAACTTATGTCATTGTTTTGCCTTTGATCTTCAGGAGGCCTTTGTTCAGGATTCTCCTCGAGTCTGATTTCTGCTTCATTCTGGGCTTCCATGATCACAACAGAAATAAAGTGTTTTCTGTTTGAAACGGTAATTGTTTTGTTAGTTTTACATAAACAGAAAGATGTGTGCTAAGTAAATATTTTGGCCCTGCTTAAGGTCCAAGTGTTGTAACCTTTTCTGTAATACCATATGTAATGAACCCCATATTTACCCAAAAAAAAAAAAATCTACTAGGGTCATTATTCTATATTTTCATTTCCTCTCTAACTTTTCTTAACGGTACTATGTTGTGATTTAACACTACTTTTAGTTGTACCCTTTGTGTTTACCATAACCTTGACAATTTAAACAAAAGACTCTAACTCCTTCCTATTCTCAAGGAAGGTGCTTGATTACCTAAGCAAATATAACTATATCCATGTACATATATTCACCATAGAGTGGACATTTAAATTTTGCGCACACTAAATTCACACTATGGAAACACTAACTATATACATATACATCAATTCACTATGCATTTAAAATGTGCGCGAGCTATAAACCATACCATGGAAGGCACTAAGCATATTTGACACTGACTTCAAATTAATGACTTACCCACCAAATTTGTGTGAAAGATATTTTTTAGTACGAGTCCTATCCATAAGACATTCCACATGTGATAGCATTAAGGCCTGGAGCAGTTAAACTAACCGGTTGGGTGCTTGCTGCTCATTTTTGGTTGATTACCCACTCATCAAGACTAAACCACAAACTAACATTGGCACGAGGGCTAACGGACTTGAGGTTCAATATAGAACTTTAACTAAACTATAACTGATCGATTTTTACAGTGTCCCTAGTCAGATAGTATGTGTGTGTCATGGATTAAATTAGCCCTTCCAACGATATTTATGGTGTCTAAAACTCACCTCCTTGGGGCCCTCGATTGTATTAATGTGCCCATTCAGTTTTTGCCACATTGCCCTAATCACATGGGCTAGTACAACTATGTATTAACACCCTTTAGCTTACCTTACGAGATTTTCCCCAAGTCTATTGTTCACCCGACCTCTTGGCTCTGTTCAATTTTTGCCCCTTTATCACACTGATAACCCTGTGTTTCAGTCTCCTGCAGTAACATGGCTAGCGTCTTGGTGGAATCGGGCTCGCTCTGATGGAGGAGAGTAAGGTGGACCACACCCACCAAATGCTACCACAACTAGGTAAGCATTCTCTGGTTATTTACCCGCACTCCCAATTCTTTTAAGAAAAACTCTTATGGTGATTATTTATTCATGTCTGGTTTTCTTTTTGTGGTCTGGGATCATCATTTCACCCAGTAGTATTTTAGGGTTTTGTTTTGGTTTCATACCTGTCCTTTGTATTGTTGTTCTAAGATCCTGTATAATGGCAGCTTCCTGTATTACTCGTTGCTTACTCGAAGTTCCTCGCATTTTAAGGCTTAGATATAACATCATCAATTCTGTTCTGGGGCCCTCTAGAAGTCCTATGGCTTCGGTAATGATTCCTATCGAATCGTGGTTTCGACTGAATGCTCTGTGGTTTCGCTCGGGTTTTCTACCCTAGTCGAAAACTGGTTTACACCGGTGTGGGAAGAATTTCTCTTATGATCTTCACGCCTTTGAGTTTGTTAAAGGTATTAGAGGTATGTCGATATCGGGTAACTCTGTAATTACCTTAGGGAGGTATTCGGTCTATCAATTTCTGAGAGGGAAAAATCTCGGTGACTGTTGGGAATCCCGACTCGCTTCCTTTGATGCGTCAAAGTTCGTTTTCTCTATTAGAAACCTTGACCGTTGGAGTCACAATTGTCTTATTGCGTGAATACACCAGTAACATTCAACCTTTACTACACTTGTTGTGTCCAAACAATTGCACAGTAAAGATATTAAAGACTCATGAGACAAATCTCCGCTACACAGTTAATCTTGTGAGCCCTTAGTTCCGGGCATGTCCAAGTGCATGTGTCTTATCGAGAATTGTAAATAATATTCCTTTAATCTATAGTTCTCCTTGTTCTATGACGCTTTGTATTGGTATGAATATCATTTATGTCTCTTGTTGTATAACTTTATTTCAAGAGGGTTTTTGGTTAAAACGAGGATGAACTCGCAACCTCATTCTGGACTAAATGAGCAATTCCTGTGTATTCTGGATTGTTACTGTACATACTTCATTATAATGTTTGGATGTTGTATGTTTATTTTTCTGAAAGAGTTGTTGAATGTTTTGATTTCTAAATCTAATGATGGGCCCCTTTTGACTCCGAGGGTACCCATCAGGCGGTCCTTTGCCCCTCCACCCCCTTCGGGTTCATGGATGGAGTTTTCAAGAATGCATAGAGGAACGGCGACTTTTACTATAGGCCCCAAGTTAAGTACAGTCTGAAACTTTTCTGCGTTCTCTTTTATAATTATTTTATCCTGGTAATTTAATTTTATGTTACGCATAAGAATCTCTTTTTCTTCTCGTTAATTACTAATTGAAAATTTCTTATTTCCTTGCAGGGTTGGTGCATACGAAATCTTCGGACTTTCGGACATTGGCTCACGCAAAAGGTACTCGGGTTCCTTTACAGTATTCTCAGGGTTATCCTTCCAGGTTCTAACAATGAAGATCACAGTTCCAATCTAGAGTTGTCGTTATTGTGGAAAGTTTCGTCCAGATTCCTATAGTGGTTGGTTAACAAGTGAATTGAGTTGTATAACGAAAATTTACTGTTGGAAAACTATAAACGCAGTACTTGCGTAGGGTTGTATACACCTTTGAATTTTTTGGTCTGATTTGGGATATGTAATAAGTTTTCATAATGAGTCACAAGATTCTTCTTCTGCACACTTGCAATGAATCAATAATTTGTAAAGAAACAAGGTTGTTAACTATTTATTCCAGGCATAGGATTACTCAGATCTTTTATTCTTTTGTTTAAAAAAAATGAAGAGAACACTATTATGATTATTGCGACATCTAACTGAACATGTTTTTCCTTTATGTCATCGAAATCTGGTTTAATATGCAGTAGTCTTTTTTAGGTGGATCTAGAATCCTTGTACAGATGGCTATATATATACATACAATACAATAGCTTCATATTACGTTTGCACAGTCTGTTCTACATATCTGTTTGGAATAATATGTGTATTTAATCCATAGCAATGACATATGTAAGTATCCATAGGAAGGAATTAGGTAAGGGATAATTATAATGAGGGGGGAAGTATGAGGGAATAGAACAACGTCCTCCTGCCAAGGACAATAGGGACTAGTGGTGGAACAACGGAATAGGTGGGTCAAGCAAGAGATAGGGGACTATATAGGTTCCTCTATCTGAGAACAGTAGGTGAGTGAAGGCCTGTTTGGATGAAGGGGTTCGATAAGAGGGGATGTACTGAGTATGAGGGTGCACGCTAGGATCACAAGAAGAGAGAACTAGGGTTGAGGGGCGATGTATAAATAGGATTCCCCTTTCGTTTTATATTAGGGGATGGATAGATATCTATGGGGTATAAACCCCCTGGATCTAGGCGAGGTGATGGCTTTGGGGGAATCAATATGGTTTTCAGGGAAGGCATGCTCTTTTTGGCCCCAGCGGCCTGATAACTCTAAACTTTCATGCTTACTTCCAGAGTTACCCTTACTCAAGGAGTACAATGGAGCTGTAAGGATTATACTATATATTACTTTATTCCAATAGTATATAAATCAATGGAATAATTTGCCCAGAATTAAAGAGATGGCCTACCAAGATATGTTTGTTCATATATATAATTAATTCCCATATTTACTTTCAAAATTCCTTTAGCGTTTGCACAGTCTATAGTTTACAGACTATCTAAATGTATACGAGTCACATATCTGGTAGGGAGTTCTAGCACAATAATTGGGATGATATTCTATTTAACATAGATGTATCTTCTAACATTTTCCATATTTAAATTCATTCCCAGCTAAGATACATAGTAATTTTTACTCAATATCTACAGTTAAACTGTAAGAGTTTATCCTGCAATTCATCCCATTCCAACATAATTTAATAAACAGAGCAATTCATCCAGATTTAAATAGATGCATTCTACCAGCTAATAATTTAAATAACAATTTACCAAAGAAGGAGTAGATAGACATATCTGAACAATTTCCGAACAAAAAATGGAACAACCAAGTTCCTCCCAACCTTAGAACATGAAAACCAATTTACTTGTCTCGTTCACCCCCTAGCCTGACCATGAATCCATGAGGGAAAACTCAGAACTCCTCCTCAGCAATAGTCCTTCAGTTTCAGCAACTTCTCCTTGCCTCACACTCATAAGTAGTGTTCATAACAGCAAGAGATAATTCATTTTTCCCCAGCATACTCGGCAGCGTCCTGCCTCCTCCCATATGCTATATATCCAAAAGCAATTGTGCCTAGGTGTTTTTCCCCTTGAGAATTTTCATAGCTTTCCAAATCCCTGATTTTCAGAGGCTGCCAATGGCCAAATTCTTAATTTGCCACTTGTCACATTCATCCCTAAGGTAGTTCCAACATGTTCCCCTCTCATGGAGTCATGGTCAGCTGATTTTAACCTGGTTTCTCCACTTATCCATCAACAATAAATATAAAAAATATTTGTCTCATACAAGTGTCATAGTCAAATAGTTAGTTGGGTCAAATCATATCTTTGCCCAACAGTCATAATCTTCAATTACAATGAACTAAATTCGAAATTCGGAATTGCCATAAATGGCAATAATTTTCCAATTTCGAATTTACCAAAAACAGAGATAATTTCTTAAGCAATTTCATCCTTAAAAATAATTTCTTTTGGGGGGATATTACACAATTCTTGTAGATGTGGCCTTCTCCACATCCCCAACTTCGGAGAGGTTGCCTTGTCCTCTTTCCCAAAAACAAAACTATCTTTGTTCCACTTTGGTTGATTTGCTAGAAGGTTCTTTGGTGGTTTCTAAAACACAGGAGACTTAAACCCTTTATTATTTTGGTCCAACTTCTCTCTCCTTTTGTCCTTTCGTGTCTTTAGGAAATCTGGCTTTCCTTTGTTCTACTCATAACAACACTTGGCTTTCTAAATTTTCTCTTCAAGTGCCTGAAGCTCGTCAAATTCCATCATGTCCCTATAGGATTGAGGTAGTCCACTTAACAAACACTAAATCTTTAGCTTCTCATCTATGATATATTTGAAATGCTTCATCAGCTCCAAGAATTTAATTAAATATTCATCAATGGATGTTTGTCCCAATTTCAACTCATGGAGTTATTGGACTCTACCTTCGTAATAGTAGTTTGAGAGGTATTTTTGTTAGAAGTATTTCTTGAATTGCTTCCATACAATCTTCATTTCATTAATATTCTTTACTTGCCAAAGATCATCCAATTAGATAGAAGCTCTTGCATTGATATTAAATATGGTAACTCTAGACTTCATATTCCTAGAATAGTCATGAACTTAGAAATATATTCTGACCCCAAGAAGCTAAGCCTCAACTTCTTGTGCAAATTTAACCTCACAATTAAATGTAGGTTGTTTTTCCTTTCAAAATCCCTGTAAGTTATCTTTGAGAGGCCTTTTTCCTCATGTGATTGTTGGGAGGAGATTATGGGTTGGGTTTCTTAATGAGTCTTCATATATATATATATATATATATATAATTCACTAATAGAAGTTTTCGATGGATATCATGTGTATGCCATATATCATGAGAATATTCTTTCACTACCAGACCTTCTATGAGAATCACTTCTTGAGTTGCTCCTAGTCATGCCAACATTATTTGACATTTGTCCATGTTTCCATGTTTCATTTGCTTTTATATGTATATCAAACTTTGAATCATGGATGCATGGACTTTGTTCCGTTTTTCTTGAGCTTTGATTAACCTTTCATTATTTTTTCTTCACCTTTAAAGTTGAATGCTCAAGCTCCTCATAATCTCTAGAATATTTGAAGGAGACTTATAGGTTTTGCACTCATTGGACTTGGTCTCTA
>ML797817.1:156618-195692 GCA_009831015.1 Picea engelmannii | reverse complement strand
CCCCGTCCAACCAATCGCCCAGGAGAGAGTGGGGACTGGTCGGTAACATAACTTGTGCCAGGAAAAAGTAATTCTGGGCCTCTAGCCGCGCACACAAAGTGGGAGAGAGGATTGCTAGGTCTCCCATGCCCAGTATCAAATCTCTGCCTATTCGGATGTCATTCCCAGTACCGGGCTTCCACCGTACTATTCGCAGCTTACTCAACTCAATCCTATGTTTTTTTTTAGCTCAATCAATCTATTCACTATAGAGCACTTTGAGCATCTCATCTATCTTTCAAACAACCATGGTATTCCCTTCCATTACCCTACACAACATAATAAATATCTTCTCTTTCTATACTCGATAATTTTTTGGGGATATCTTTCCTTTTTGTTTCTCTTCCGTGTATGTTGTAGAAAGAGTCCAATTTTTTGAATGCTTTCTAGAAGTAACCTGGAAGAATAAAACTTAGCTCAAGCAGTGAAAGAGTAGCAATAATCAGTGGGCCCAAGGCATCCTAACTTTCCCAACCTTTATGCTCATGTACAACCTCCCTATCTCTTTGCCATGGTCTGCAATGTGCTCTTCATGGTGTTGATATGTTCGTCTTCATATTTTGGTTAATGGGTAACAATGTAGAATGCAACATGAGAAGTGGAGAGCATGGATGTAGGATTGAAAATGATGAAATCATTTCCAATGGGGTAGGAGAACACAATATTTTTACATTTCTCCATAATGATTGTGTTTTTTTCATGCTTCGATAATTACATGACTAGGGTTACCAACTTCTACACGCATTCAATGTTTGGCTTTCTAAGTCAATGAAGGTTGATGGATTTATTTAATGCACATGATGGAAAAAAGATGAGATCTTACACTAACACTTTGCAAGAGGATTACATACCTACAGAGCCCCATTTTCCCCATTTTCTTTTCACCTCTAGTGGAATCATAACCCCTCTCGCGCCCTCCACATCCATCTTGGACCATTATCTATCATATCCCAACATGAATGTTTATGTAGCTTTGATTTCACCATGACAAGCCTACCACACGATCCATAGTGAGTATATTTACAGTGCCTACATGATATCTATCCACTTGTTGTGCAACGACCTTGAGCTCAATACTATGAATCCTTATAGACATATTTACAACATTCACAATCATTTATTTAAACTCGTGGTTTTATTTTCATCATATAACCACGCATTTATAGTTTATACTAATATGATCCAATAAATTTCAAAATTCAAAACCAAAATATTACATTATATATAATATGAGATATCACAAAAATGTATTTTAAAAATAATAAAATTATGTCTCACAAATAACCAATACAAACTTGAGAACATAAATACCTAATTAAAAAATATACATTATCTTAATCTAATGGTCAAAACACATTTAAGAATCATTTAAGAATGAAGGTGGGGTAACCGTGAAAGAGGGTTCAAACTCTCTAACAAAGTTATGTAAGATTAGCTTTAATTTTATTGATTCACCTCATAGTTGTGATTAAAATTGTTTTTGTTTTTTTTAATAATTATGATTTAACTCATACCGAATTATATGAGTAACCAATAAGGTTTTTATTCAAGGAAAAAATTACAATGACTTATAAAAATAAGTTTAAAACATTTTAAAACTTATGTTTATGGTTGGAAAACATTTTATAATCATTTTTAAGTAAATATTTCAAAAATAATGATAAAAGAGAATATTTTATAGTTTTAAAAGCTATTCCAAAATTGAACAAAATAAGATAGTTATAAGGTAAGATTTTAATCAATACCACGTATACTCAAGGTATATAAATAAGGTTAATTATTAAGCTTTGGCAAGATGTAAACCAAAGTTGACTAATAAGTAACTGGGTGGATGTAATGCCAATGTGATTCTCTTCTAAGCAACAATCTATCATCAGGATCCACAAAGTTAATGAACCATTGTAGGTATGTATCCTACAATGTATGGGGGAGATAAGTAGGAACTTTCACGTCACATGGATGGTGGTCTAAACCAATTGGAGTCTAACATAATAAGTTTTATTTATAATTATGAAGATGGAATAGAATAAGATACAAGGATATGTCATTGTAATAAGATAAAGTTGTTTTATCTTAAAGGGGATGAGATTCTTTATTAAAACTAATAAAAATGAAATGAAAAGAAATTAATGTTGAATATGCAATTTTGAAATGAAAAAGAAAGAGTTCACTTAAAATAAATGATATTTTATATATATCTTTTTTTTAATGTTTTTTAATTACATTATATTCACAAGCACCGACCACTTATCAAGAGGTGAAGGCATTATGTACATGTTGGGTGTCAACTCAGACTCACATCAATTGTTATGATATTTCAACCAAAGCAACAAACTCGTTGCGAAAGTGCATCAATCGCCTTTCGTTTTTCGGATTCAAACTTTGGTTGGCATTGTAAAAACACTTCAATTTCATCAACCCAATAAATATCTTATGGAAAATGAATAAAATTAGCTCATATCCATCATAAGCCTTAATTTTTTTACCATGGAGAGGACAAGAGAATGGGATTTTGTTAAGATGTAGAAACTATTTCAAAATACCAAACATGGGGTATCCAACTATTTATTGCCTTGTTTATTATCATAGACACACACACATTTACATGAAGGAGAAGGTGGATCAAGTAAGTATGCATATTCATTTTCCAACCAATCAACCATTATATTACTAAAAGGGGCACTAAGCCACTACCTCTATAAACACCTCTTGTGATTGGTTTGAAAAAGGAAGAGTATCAATGTGAAACAAAATCACAACATAAACATAAACCATTGTCTCAAGATCTCATGTAAATATTACATAAATAGCATAGAAAAACCAAAAACAATGCACATCTCCTAGCAAAGTTTACACTTAATTTTTTAACCCCTCATTATACTTAATAAATCTTGAATCAAAATACATTTATGATAATAAGATTACATAATAAAGACAATTCAGAAGACATAAAATTACAAGTAATATCAATACCCAACTTAAAAAGGAGCTACTACAAGGTTACACATTTGGAACCTGGTACCATCCCAAAGTGATAGGTCCATAAGTTTCAATCCCTCTTGACCCAAAATTGGTGGTTTTTGTGTTAAAAATAAATAAATAAATCGAGCTTCTTCACTAAATAAATGGGGTATCAAGTGCATCATTGTTGTCTGATATTTTTTCACATCGGTTTTGTGACTATAACACTGCATCTTTTGGTTTCCCGCTTACATATCCACGGCCACCACGAGCACAAGCCAAGATCTAGAGATCAATGTCGAGTCTTCTTCAGTGCCCAACTCCATAAGTCACTTCTCTGGAAAAAAAAACAATCAAGACAAAGTGAAATCTGACCAGACCGGTCTCAATCCCATGTTTGAAAACTTGGAAATTGTGTTAGTGTTGTTGGGGCTCAATCAGTGGACTGCGATCAATACGTTGTTGGATTCGTTTGTTTTGTTTTAATGGGGTAGGAATCACGGTGTTGTACTCACCTCGTGGGCGACCCAATGCACGGACTATCACAAGGTTCTGTTGACTAAGCTTGAAGGGATGATACAAATCTCGAACTCTAGTTTAGTTGATAGATCTAACAAAGATATACATAGTCCCTGCCGAAGGCGGAGAGGGACTATAGCAATCGATAATTCGTTGACTTCATATTAATATGTCCTTTGATTATAAATTTTTGCATCATTTGTATTGTTCGTACTATAGAAGTAAAAACATTATTTTTTATATAATAAAAAAACCCTTATATGTCATCGTCTCATTGGAGAATATATTGGAGGTCTTATTGCCAGCGTCGTTGTTCCCAATGTTGTAAATGTTTAGATATCCAAAGTTTTGAGCTTAGACGCTCTTTTTTAATTTTTTTACATTTTTACTGAAATTTTTACATACCGAAAGTTATGAGCATCCACGTTGGTTTTTAATGTTTTTTTATTATTAGTCCCTATCGAAGGTGTAGAGGGACTATAGCGATCGATAATTCGTTGACTTCATATTAATATGTCCTTTTATTATTATTTCTATTTGTATTGAAATGTTTACATACCGAAGGTTTAGAGCATTGACACTTTTTTTGAGGTGCTTGAATATGCCTGACAACTTAAATGTTTACATGGCGCGAGGTCCTGAAATAGGCCTGACAGCTTAAATGTTTTCATACCGCGAAGCCCTTAAATAACCTGACAACCTTAAATTTGTACCTAAATAAGCTTCTCATAGTACATTTTTCCTCGAATTTTTCCATACAATGTTGCAGTGAATTTGGATAATATTGTTGTCCACCGTCGGTTGCATAGCCATTGTATGTTTCATACTTCTTCTATGCTTGGAATGAAATTTGGTCATCGTTGAAGATGCATACCTTGTTTGTTGGTTTGGTGGGTGCTTCTTGTTCGTCGGTTCGTCGATTGTTGTTTGTTGTTGTTTGGTTCAAATTTGCAAGGTTGACGACCTGCGCCTGCGGTTGGACCTATTGGTGCTTGTTGCTTGCTTTTGTTTACTTCAACTTTACAGGGTTGGGGTCTTACATGCGCAGCTGGAGCTATTTTTTTACTTTACGGGGTCCAGGTGTTTCACCCACAATTCAACCTGCACTTCTGTTGTTCATCATTTCAGAGTAAGTTTCGATGCCATAATTTCATTTCTATTTGTTCTTTGATGTTCATTGTTTGCAATTTGCAAGTAAGAATGTATGAGTATTTCTACTAGCATGTTCGTCATATGTTTTCGGTTCCTCGTGTGCTTGGGTTGTAGTTTGATAATCGTTGGAGATACATATGGTGTTTACTAGTTTGATTCATTGGTTCGTCGGTTGGTGCTTGTTGTTGTTTGGCTCAAGTTTGTGAGTTTGAGGTCCTGGGGCTGCAGTTGGGCATGTTCATGCTTGCTCGTTGGTTTTTTGCTTTTTGTTTTCTTTTGTTTACTTCGGCTTTGTAGGGTTGGGGTCCTGCGCCGCCAGTTGGAGCTGTTTATTTTTTTTCACTTTGTTGTGTTAGGTCCTACACCCGCAAGTGGACCTGCAGTTCTGTCATTTGTCCTGTCTATCGAAGTCGAGATATGGTGCCTGTCCCGTGCCCACCTATCCTGCTCTTAAATTTTGCTCCAATTCTTTTTCCTAACTCTAGACCATACCTACATGTCTTTTTAAAATGTTCTTGTAGAGGAAAAGGATACTGAGATAGTGGTAGCAAGAGTGGTGTTCTGTGGATTGCAAATTGCAGTATTCAGTTTCTATGTTGTTTGGCATGCAAACATTGCTAGCATAATGAATGTGTTCTCATGCACATCACACCATTTACATTTGGACAAAACCATTATCATTCTAGGATATTTCAGTGTTGACATGATACAAAATAGTGGCATAACAAATAATTGGACAACTGCATGTGCAATTACAATGTTCGATGTCTTTTTGTTAAGATAAAACATGTGCAAAACACACTTATTGACCATATTTGGTGAAATGTGCCCATATCACAATACAACCTCTTTATCTTGTGCACAAACTGGTGTGACCACGATACAATTTGTCTTGTACTTTAAATATGAGATGTACACCAAAGATACTGCAAAATTATATTTCCATGTCTCAAAGCATATCTGGATACTTTGTTGCCGAAAACCAAAATCATTCAGCTATGGCCATGCAATTTCTTAATATTTTTTCTAGATGGTAATATATTTTGGGCAAGAAAAAATTTATATAATTACAACCATGGATGGAGACAGGCAAAGGTTTATGTTTCTAACTATCTTTTATTTTATTCGTTGATTCTCATTTAGTGTATGTACATATTACATGTTCTCCCCTGCATACCAGCTTCCATTCATGTTCATTGTATTTTGTGTGTTCCCACATTCATTGTTTTGTATTTCATTTATTGTCTATATATGTGTTCACCTAATTTATTGTATGTAGGTATTGTGTATCTTCCTACATAATAACTTATCTTCATGTCCTTTGTATTTTATATGCCGCTACATTGAAATAAATCGAACTCTGTTTATTTTTTTACATGTCTTCCTGCCTACTAACTTCCTTCATGTCCATTGTATTTTTTTTGCATTGCTACATTTAAACAAATAGAGTGATTGGAGAAGACGATGGACTCTTTGACGCGAATGTAGAGGAGGAGTTACAAAGGTGCATGCCTCTACTCTTATTTCATATTCCAGTGTTTAGTATTTCATTTATTGTTTGTATATTTGTTCTACTTGTTCTACTTGTTCTATACCTAGCCATCTCCTTCGACCCTGTATGCGACATTTAGAAAAATTATGGACAATATACAATGCATATGCTTATTTAGTCCTTCTGATATTCATCTACACATGCTTGTATCAGAAAAAGTTGGACTAGTGACATGGCCATGAGCATTCAATCATCACAAACATCAACAGACCGACAAGGCCAAAGGTAAATATGCATACATTGCATTCCTCATATGTTTACCAAACAAATATACTCAGCTATTTATTCATCTATGCCATGGTAAATATGTTGATGTCATCTACAACACATAATTTGCAATTCACAAGAAGTATCAACGAGCGCAAGTGAGACGTCGAACATAGCACAAGTTCCGCAGACCAAGAGGTCTGGTTGCAAAACTTTGGCTCCATACTTCATCCAAGTTGTGTGTTTCCTTGTACATTTATGCCAGAAAAAAAGAAAAAAAAAATAATGCAGACTACCATTCACATTACTTTTCCTGTTCAAAAAATGTCACCAGGTCTAAACTTATAACACCCAAAATACTATCAATAGAGGGCTTGAACAATCATCGAACTGGACAAGTCTTTGTTGGGGACATAATGGTCGTCTATAGCACGCACTTGGACAAGGAAAACAAAACTAGATCCATTATGTGTCCTGACATGACAGACAACGAGGCCCTGATGACAATCACACTGACTATTCCCACACAACTTGTCCAGAAACATGCAGAAAAGATGTTTCCAAGTAATGGGATATCCATTACAAATTTTAATATATTTCCCAAAACAGTATATGACTGTGGTGATTGTGATCGGATTATATCGCTCAACGAAACAAGTATTGTGGAAAAAATTCCTGTTATTTTTTCAGAATATCGTTTCGTCCCGGACACAACTATCATCCAACTTGCACATATCAATGACATTTACCCAATCAGAACCATTGGTGCAGTTGTCACACTCGCAAGAAAACTTGGCTCGCAACACATTCTCCATATAAAATATGGAGAATCAGACAATGACAAGGCAATGGTACTGTTCTCCATATCCATTTTTTTCCTTTGCTTTCCATGTATATGTATCTCGGTTATGTTACACAACTATTGCATTGTTCCATGTTTCAGTTGCAATTGTTCGACACCTATTCAAAATTTGTTTCCTCAATGGAACAACAATTGCATAAAGGGCAATTTCCACTTATGCTCTTAAAAAATATAACAAAGAAAAGAGATGTTAAAGAAAGGATCTTTTGCACAACCCAAGCAACATTTGTAACAGAATTTCGGACAGACATAGTACATGATCTCAAGAAACTAACTAGCTCTACAACTGTTGTGCGTATACATCTACAATTTCATCCTCACTTTGCTCATACAAATTTCCTTCACGAATTTTCTACAGTTTTTCTTTTTCTTTGTTCTGCAGTTGTATATTATGTTGTTCAATATATTAACTACTATGCTCACGTGCCCAGGTTGAGGGTGTTTTGGTTGTAGCGAATGCGTACTTGACCCCCTTCGAACCTATATGTGCCAAATGAAACTCTCATGCTTTTGCTTTTGCTTTCATAAATGATGATACAATTGATTGTTTGTGATGCAGTAAAAAATGCCCTTACATATATAGACATTGCCTCAATGTTGCCATCCAAACCGTGGGCAACACAATCGTACATTGTACAATTAGATAGCCTCTATTACAAGATGTGATTTTTAGGTTAGCAGAATTTCCATATGAGGTATACCTACAGAAAAAGACAAACAGTGTCTACATGTTGCGCGACTTTCGGATACATAGCAAATTTTCTTTAAAAGAGGACAATGTAATATTGCATATCGACTGATAAAAAGAAAAAATAAAAAAATCATATCAAGCTTTGGCAGGAATCGAAAAAATCTCATGTGTGTCTGTAATTTTTCTTCAATACCCAGATGAATGTTCGTCAGACTCGAGTTCTTCGGAGCTTACATCTATGGCTATAAAATTTTCTTTCCAAAGATTTTGTCTCTTTTTGTGCACTTGAAAAAACAATGAGAATCTAACTACAAATCAAATCGTTGTTGTTATTTTGATGTTTTTTCGCATCTCCCAGTAAGAATTTTGCATATTTGTTAGGGTGTCCAACTAAAGAAAAAAAATGGTGACTAGTTGTGGATTTGTTGGAGGAGTCTGCACCTTTTTGGGTGCCCAAATTGGAAAAACGTTTTCCAACTATATAGCCATGGCGAGATTCGTGCATTTTTTGGGTACCCAAATAAAAAAGAAGATGATCTCCAACTACATTTATGGTATGCTATCTACATTTTCTCGATGCCCTAATTGAAAAAAAAGGGCTCGGCATGGATTGAAGCATGGACTTGAGATCTTCAGAACTCGCTATAGACATTGGGGACTTTGGGCATTGGAATTCATACAGGTAGGTGCATTTATTGTTGATGTACAAACGCATAAGATTGTTCAATCCAGAAATGGGAAGCATGAGGAAAAACCCTATACAAAGTATCCAAATGTGAATAACTCGGGCCCATCCTTTGAACCGTCGAAATGGCTTGCTCCTCTGGGCAGAACCATCAAGCATTTCCAATAATATTGGAAATTTGGCATTGTTAAAACTGGTAGTGATAGAACATGGCACTATCAGAAGAAAATGTGCATAGTGATCTTGCTTCATGGTAAAATAGTAATCGGCAAGTTACTTGTTCCCCATTTGGGGGTTTGGTTATAGCTGGGATACAATGGTGAAGCTCCGCTAGTTTTTTGTTTTCTTGTGTTTGGCAGACTTTTGTTCATATCTCATGGCCCCGATTATTTTCTCATGGGAACATATACCAGATGTAAGAGAAAACCAATGCCATGTGTGTTTTTTTTATATATCAAATTGTTTGATGCATAGGTCGATGTGTACTTCTTTATGGACTCTTGTGGGATCTCACTTGGTTCCATCTGTATTCATGCGTTGCCTTTTGCCTCAAATTTCAATACATTTGGTGTTTACTTGACTCTTGGTTGTATGCTTCGTTCTAGAAAATTAATGATACATTCAGGATCTTGGCATGTTTTCTATGATCTTAAAGAATACATAGGACCTACTTTTCCTTTTAATATAAGATCTCTGACGCAAATGTAGTATGTGGCTCATTTTATCACTTTTCCTTGATAGATGAACTTAGCAAAATTCATCTCCAGGAATATTTTGAAATAAAAGGATATATACTATGTGAAGTCCAATGGAACTATCATATCAATGACAGGACATTAAAATTCAAATTCATCTTAAAATTCAAATTCATCGTTGTTATACTTACGGTGAAGTTGACAGTACAATAATTTTACTTAAACATCCCAAACTTGATTTTCTTGTGGCTTTTCGATGCTTCTCTTATACGAACACATCTTGGAAACTATAAGCATGTCTCGCTTTATCTATTCCTTGATTGAAGAGCATGTTCACCTATTTAATGCACTTCATAGTTATTGTTAGACTATCAATGGGGTTTTCTTACACCAATTCTCGCTTCCTAAAATTGCCATCCCCTTTCTTTTTTCCCTCTGCTTTCCCTCTCTGGTTACTTAGTCATTTTTTGAAAAATGTATAGGTGCGGGGGTTGGCGGATTCACGTCTTCATATTTCCACTGATACTTTTATATCACGAGTCTGACCGACCGCTTCCCCGTTTCATATTCAGCAAACTTTTTGGATCGCGGACTCCCAAATAGCGGGTTCAACATTGCGTTTCCATTGTTCTTTCACCTGCAAACATCACCCAAACTTCCCCGATCTACAAATTGGCAACCAAATTCCCCTTTATTTTTCCTCGTTTTCTTTCCCTTTCTGGTTACTTAGTCAGTTTTTCAAATGTGTCATTTTTATGAATGTCTCATGCTTTTATATACAACACTCGAGGTTCCACAATATACAAATTGACCATCGAATTTCGTCATTGTCCCATGTTCTGTGTTACGCATTTTGCAATCAAAAGTTGGGATACATGCAATTTGACCATCGGGCCCTCACGTCTCCTGAGTAGAACTTGTGGCCTTGTTTTCAATCCCATCAATATTCCCTGTTTCGAGTATGTCTCATGCTTTTATATCACGATTCCGACCAACCACTTATCCATTGCATACTTGGCCACTATTACCATCATTGGTTCCTAGCCAGGCTTGCTCAACATTGTGCTTCGATTGTTCCGCTACCTGCAAACGACACCTAGAATTCCGAGATATACAAATTGGTCGCCAAAATGCATCATTGTGCCCTGTTTTGTGTTACACATTCTGCAGTCAAAATTTCGGAGACATACAATTTGACCATCGGTGCCTCAAGTCTCCTGAGTATAGCTTGTTACCCTATTTTGAAGCCCAGGCGACCGCTTTCCATACTTGGCCATTTCTTGGAATGCATTTCGCGGGTTGGCGGGTGGACGAAATGTGCAATGCTTAATCGCTCTTCGCCATCCCCGCCACCTTCACACTTCTTTCTAGATATGCAATTATTAAGATTTAATGCTAATATCTCATCATGCAAGAACCGTTAATATTATCATTAGTGTCCGAAAGGATGGAGAAGATTTGTCATTAATATGAATTAAACCAAGATTTGCAGAGAGTTGTGTTATCATTTCCAAGTATTCATTTCATACAACATGCAATCTCTTTCGTGTGTCATCTGGTTGGCGGATTTACAAAATCTCTAATCCTTAATCATTGTTCACCATCACCACCACCTTCGCACTTTTTTATAAATATGCAATTAGTAAGCTTTAATGGTAACATCTCATTACGTACAAACCGTGGAGATTGTCATTGATAAGCGAAAGGCTCGATGAGATCTTCCATTAATACGCATTAAACCAAGATTTGTGGAGGGTTATATTATCCCTTACGAATTTTCATTTCAAACATCATCTAGAGCAAAGGGAAATTCTTGTTAACTTATGGCAGTAGTTCTGTCCAGATACAGTAAACACCTTTGGGCATGACGACCAGAGGTTCCAGTACTCCAAGGCATATTCTTACTACTCATCTCCCTCCTCCCAGGAGCAAAAGAGGAGATGGTCCCTTGGTGCACCGAGAGATATATTTCAACCCAAAGAATTACAAGGCAACCCCACCTGCTCAGACAGCCTATCCACCTGCATTGATGGTTGGCGCAGAGGTTGATGTGGTCAATTTCGAGCTAGGAGAAGATGATTTGATGGACGATGATATGACAATGGATGATGGCAATGCAGATGGTGTTCCCACTCCTACGCCCAAATTGAAATAAACCATAATGGGGGCACTTCCCGGCTCGACGATGGAGGCCCTGACAAGACCAAAAGAAGGGGTTTTAGAAAAGAAACCGACGTTGAACACAATAGCCTCTTTGCAGCTCGAGAGTAGCAATCCTAGAGGTCCAAATTAGTCTGTTCTGGGCGAAAGTATTTCACTGTAAGGAAATGGTCTCTTAATGCTCCCAGAGATATATTTCAAGCCAAAAAAATATTCAATTACAGGACCACTATCCTATTCTTTGGATATACAATTAACATCTTAGGCGATGAGGACCAGAACTCCCACTGGTGCAAGGAATATTCCTACTACTCATCTCCTTCTGCCCAGAATGGACTAATTTGGGCCTTTGTAATTGCTCGTGCAGCCTGTGTCCCTGAAGTCTTCGACTGTGAGGAGGTGGTCTCTTGGTGTGTCCTAACTTTCAGTTTCAGACACTTATGCTTGCCCTGCAATATTTTTTGTCTTCTTCCTGATGGGAATCTTGTGAGAACTATCAATTTTACCATGAGGATGGGTTCGTATGCCCTCCTGCATTTGAAAATTCCAGGGTTTCTTTCTTGCTGGGGTGCAACGTTGGAGCGATGCCAACGTCGAGAGCAGGAGTGTTGTTCACCTACTTCAAGCCAAGGATTTATTCCACTACGGAACCACTCTAATGTTTCTTTGTCGCCTCAGGTCTTCCGCAAGATATTGAGATTGCAACAACGAACATTGACCTTCCGAGGATAAGAATGCAAGGATTTCCTAAAAAAAATCATGGTAATGAGTTTTGTATGCATGTTGAAGAGCATATCGATGGCTCCCGCATGTTTCATATCATGTGCATGTGTTTATGAAAAATATGTTTAATGTTTTGGTGCAGACAACTCGGTCCAATTTCTATGGATAGATATACACTACCCAGTAATTTTTTTTAATGGATTTACTATTAAAAAAAAATCATTGGAATCTTGGTTGTTGCTTCTTTCTTGAAGTTAACACCTCTTCTCATTGTCATGGTTCGATAATCTCGTAGTTCTTGAATATTGTATTGGCTCAAGTAATTTGATCTAATATGGAGCATTTAACAATTATATGACAATGCATTGTATCGATCCCATCGGGATTTTATGGAAACAAAAATGAATTTCAGACAGTTTCAAACCAACATTCAATTCTATTCGTAATGCAGATAGAACATAGCAAGACCAAATCATGATGCGGAAATCGGGGCCCCGCCCTAGAAATTTTGTTTTCATCTCAGCCTTGCTAAGAAAACGATTTCTTATTTCCCTTTCGCTTCCTTGATTCCTTTACTCCGAAATGAAACATTTTATTAGTTGTCCATCCCCTGGCCTCTATTTGAGCACTCTTTACTTTATTAATAAAATTACCAAAATTCTTGTTCACGAAAAAAAGAAAAACTGATCTATGGTGGTTGTAGTCAAATGGGACTATGAAATCAACTACAATATTAAAATTCAAGATCGTCATTGTTGTTTCTAGACATGTAATTATTAAGATTTAATGCTAACAACCCATCATGCAAGAAGTTTAATACTTAAGTTAATATGTCAAAGTCATGGAAAAATGTATCAAGAACACAATTACTCCCACAAGTTGCAATAAAAACTAATCTTCAACAAAGCATTTGCTCACACCCTTTTTAATGGTACAAGCACAATAGAAAACGAGTAAGTGGATAAGATATTGGACTAGAAAATGATGGTTTTGCAACAATGGGGCTTGTTTGAGACCAATTCCCGCTTTCGAAAATTGCCCTCCACTTTTCTATTTTCCCACTCTTTTATCCCCTTATTTTCCCTCTTCTATACTTAACCAAATTCCCCTTTATTTTTCCCCTATAGTTTCTCTTTCTGGTTACTTAGTCATTTTTTTTCTGAAAATGTCTTGTTGCGCAGGTTGGCAGATTCACGGGTTCACATTTTCACTCATGCTTTTATATCGCGATTTTGACCGAGTGCTTCCCCTTTCCATACCTAGCCAATTTTTCGATCGTGGTTTCCCACCCAGGAAATCTCTAAATTGCACTTCCATTGTTCTGTGATCTGCAAACAACACTCTGGCTTCTACGATATGCAAATTTAATTCTAGACTCCCACATCACCCCCTCTTCCGTGTTACATATTTTGCACGGAAATGTTCGGATACATACAATTTGACCATTGGGGCCTCACATCTCCTCGGGAACCCTTGTCACCCTCTACTTTCTCTTTCTGGTTACTTAGTCGTTTTTTTGAAAATGTCTAAATGTACAGGTTGGCGGACTCACGGGTTCACATTTTCAGTCGTGCTTTTATATCATGACTTCGACCGACCGCTTCCCCATTCCATACCTATCCACTTCTTCGACCACGGATTCCCAAGTAGGCGGGCTCTAGATTGTACTTCCATTGTTACGTGACCTGCAAACAACACCCTAACTTCCACGATATACAAATTTACAACCAAACTCTCACATCATACCCTCTTTCGTGTTACACAATTTTCACTCAAAAGTTATGAGACCTACAATTTGACCATCGGGTCCTCAAGTCTCCTGTGGAACTATTGTCACCCCATTTTGGAGCCCGTCTGTTCACTTTCCATACTTCGTCATTTCTTTGAATCTCTTTTGCGGATCGTCGGGTTTGCGGGTTCACAAAATATCCAATTCCTAATCGTTGTTTTATGTACTCACCACATTCTCACTTCTTTCCAAGTATGCAATAACTAAGGTTTAATGTTGACAACTCACCATCCCTCGAGGAGTCTGTCATAATAATTGTCCCTACACAACTTGTCCAGAAACATGCAGATAAGATCCTGCTAGGTAATGGGATATCTATTACAAATATCAATATATTAGGGAAAAATAATTCCACCGACCATTTCCCTATTCCATACTTACCGAATTGTTTGCTTGCGGGTTCCTGGACAGGCGGGTTCAAGATTTCCCTTGCATTGTTATGTGACCTGCAAATAACACCCGAAATTCCATGATATACATGTAGAAAATATCTTGCCAGGTAATGGAATATCTATTACGAATTTCAATATATTATCGAAAACGAGCCTGACCGACCATTTCCCTATTCCATACTTACCCATTTTTTCTATTTCGGGTTCCCAAATAGAAGGGCTCAAGATTTCCCTTCCATTGTTTCGTGAACTGCAAACAACACCCGAAATTCCGCAAATATACAAATCGGTCATTGGACTGCCCCATCATGCACTCTTCCCTTTTACGCCTTTTTCAGTCAAAATTTCCAAGACAATTTGACCGTCAGGCCCTCACCTCTCCTGAGAATCCCCTGTAGCCCTATTTTGAAACATGTCTGACCGCTTTTCATACTTGGCCATTCCTTATTTTCTCTTCCCCATCCCCGTCACCTTCACGAAATCTTCAATCCTTAATTCTGAAAATGACTCCGACCGACCATTTCCCTATTCCATACTTATCCAATTTCCCAGAATTCTGCAAATATACAAACATGTCGTTGAACTGCCCCATCATGCCCTCTTCCATTTTATGCGTTTTGTAGTCAAAAATTCTGGGACATACAATTTGATCGTCGGACACTCGGCTCTCCTGAGTATCCCCTGTAACCCTATTTTGAAGCCCGTTCGACCGCTTTTCATACTTGGCCATTCCTTGCTTGCTCTTCCCCGTCTATGTCACCTTCGCACTTGTCTATAATAAAAAAAATGTTGATAAAAATATATATATATATATATATATATATATATATATATATATATATAAGGTCTTATTTCTAAATATGAAATTAGTAAGCTTTAATCCTAACAACTCATCATGCAGGAACCGTATAGATTGTCATTGATGAGCGAAAGGCTCAAGGATATCTCCCATTAATATGCATTAAACCAAGATTTGCGGAGGGTTATATTATTCCTTCCGAGTGTTAATTTCAAACATCATGGAATGTCGTTCGCACATCATCGGGTTGGCACGTTCACGAAATATCCAATCCTTAATTGCTCTTTGTCATACCCACCACCTTTGCACTTCTAAGTATGCAATAAGTAAGTTTTACTACTTACAACTCATCATGCAGCGCCCATAGAGATTGTCATTAATGAGCAAAAGGCTCAAGGAGATTTACCATTCACACGCATTGAACCAACATTTGCGGAGGGTTATATTATCCCCTCCAACTATTCATTTCAAGCATCGTCTAGAGAAAATGGGCGTTCTCATAAACTTATGGCACCAACTCGACAATAGTTCTATGGAGATGCATTGAACATCTTCGGGCGCGAGGACCATAAATTCCAGTGGTCCAGGGCATATTCTTACCACTCATCCCCTTCTTCCCAAAACGAAATAATTTGGACCTCTAGGATTGCTCATGTAGTTTGTGTCCCTGAAGTTTTTGACTATAAGGAGCTGGTCTCTTGGTGCATCGATAAATATATTTTAGGCCAAAGAATTATTCCACTGTGGGACCGCTTTTATGTTTATTTGTCACCTCAAGTCTTCTGCCAGATGTTAAGATTTTTGGAGCCAACATTGAATTTCAGAGGAGAAGACTCCAAGAAGTTCCTAAGAAAGCATAAAAACGGGTTGGACCTCTTTCCCAAGTTCCTGGAATACCCGATGGCATTTCCTAAAGATATCACAAACTTGCAGGTTAGTTCATTTAGAAATCCATTTCGGGAAATTGCCTAGTTGTTTACAAGAATAACGGGACAGGAATCCACAACAACTATTTCCCGCATGGTTATTTATATTTTGTATTTCACAGTCAAGGAACAAGCCATTTTTTATTGGGGGAAGCTAATTTCCCATGAAATTTATTCCCAATTGTCAAGCTTCATAAAGGAGAATAAATTTTGTATGTCATCCTACTTGGTTTTTGCGATAGCACATTGCTGTCAGTTTCCAAAATTGTCTCTGTCCAAAAAGGTAAACTGGGAATTCGACCCAGTAACCTTATGGTACTAGGCCTTGTGGAAGCACAAGGCCTCCCACTGTTTTTATGAGGTTTTTAATGACTTTGTATTTGTTTTCAAAGTTTTATTGTTAGGAGAAGATGCTCCCCACATATCTGACTAGGAAACCAAGTTTTTGGACAGGAAGGGGGCACTTGAACAAATGGATAATTACAGTGTGATAAGGATTTTTGGCTCCAAGGAAAAACTTTCTCTCCTTCCATGTCACATTACGGACATAATGTTTGTTACAAAAATAACAAGGCAATACAACTATTGGTTGCATCTATTCCATGAGAAGAGAAAAAAAACAGTTCATTCCTTTGCCTTGGAAATTCGGGGACTTCGTGTTGAGGAACGTCAACAAAATTTACGAATTCACAACCCATTTCAACAACTTGAACCTAAGATATGTTGAAATCCTAAGAGGGTTCGACCCTAATAAAAAAAAATTAGAACATTTACTTACACTTGGCCTCGGCAATTCTTTTTTCCATAAACACCTGAGCGAAAATAGAGACACTAGCTACAACGCTCCTACGTATGATGTCGATAACCTAGAAACATTACAAAGCACCACTGAAATGTACAAGCAAAAGGGAAAAGGCCCTGGTGAGAAGAGTGTTCAATCGGTGGATAACACTCCCAAAAGTACGATATCCCGGAGCATCTCTCCAGTGGCCCACCACAGCAAGAAAGCAACCCATAATTCTTCAAACGGAGGAGGAGATAACAACCCTCCTCACCCTAAAATTAATAGTTCTCACAAGCTTCCCATGGATAAGAAGAGAAAAAAAAATTGTAGGGCAGGTGGAAGAGCCCGAAATTGAGAGTGAGAACATGGAACTTGATATTGATCTAGATAGCATATTCCGCAACCTTGAACAACCCGAAGACACGATCTGACATAGTTGTCCAATGGACATAGTTGATACCGAATTTTTTTACAAAGATGAATCCTTCGTGTTCCAAAGCGTTGTTTTTGACAGCGAGTCTAAAAAATTAATTATTGAAAAGAGAGATGTAATAAATAAGAAAGGAAAATCTCGTTTATAGGTTGACCTTGTGAACATGCAGTTGTCCAAAATCTCTCAACTTCACAGAGCAACCAAAGATGCTCTTGATGATTCCATTGGAGGCATTGAGGCCGAGAATGCTAGACTGAAGGACTGAGTCAAGGAATTGGAGGAAGCTTTGATTCATATGCCATTGCTTGCCAGTCCTTTAGCAATAACCATGACTTCCACCCCTACAGCCAAGTTAAAAGGATCCTCCAGCCTCCTCGCATCGTGTAGAGGATAATATCAATAAAAGAATGGAACTGATTACTGAGGCATGGGAAACATCACAAAGTATGGCTTCCCTTAGAACAAGGGCACATACATTGCTCGAACATTTGCAGGCGGATCTAAAAAATGAAGAATGTTTCTATTTAGACATCGTCCTTCCTTTTGGCACCCATGTCAACAACATGACAAAAACGAGAAGAAGACAACAAGATATCCCCTCCAAAAACCGGATCACTCAATTAAATGCATGCTGGAAAGAGAAAGTGAAGAACCTGCATCTCATTGTCCAATCATGTGAACAAGCCATATCAAAGAAAGAAAAATTATTCACAAAGTTGACCAAAATAGACTTAGCCGAAAGGACCGACGAGGTCCAAGACCCCAAGTTAATCGTCAACTCATTTCCCTTAACTAGGAAATCCTTCGATAAACAAGTTGATATTTTTAAGGCGTTGTCTTTAGAATAGTTTTACAACATCCTTGAATATGGTGAAGATGACGTGGACGATTGGCTAGTCGACTATTCGGTACAGAATGAAGAAATTGATCAGGCTTTGAATAATCTTTCTATCGATCTAAGGGAATTAGAAAAGGAACTTTTCAATATAAAAATCTAGAATGAGATCAATGTCGCCCCCTTGAGAAGCTACATTGAAGAATGGGTCGAAAGGGAATTGAAGCAGGTCGTCGAAGAAAGGCAACAGGCAATTGTCACGATTCCAGTAGTCGTCGAGGACAGTAATAAAAAGGCATCAACAAGCAAATAGAAAAAGGGGTGATATGTACCATCACTGTAAGTCTATACTAATCACATCCTGTTTTGTTTATCAATCCATTTATTCCACCTTTTTAAATAGAAATGTCTAACCAAAGACTCATACCTTCCAATTTCTTATTTTCAGGGATTATACTCTATCGTCGCCCACTTCTTCTTTCCACGGTCCTATTTCTTGTACATATTTCTCTTATGGTCCGCGGGAGCCCCAATCCCAATCTATATGACAAACTCATTTAAATTTCCAGGAATATGTAACAGACAATATTATTTTTTGATATATTTCAAATAAAACTATTTTTTATCCCCTTTTATATTTATGTGCTCATAAATTTTTATCTTCAACTATGTTAAATGTAAAGAAATTGTGTTTATTTAATTTGAATTATATTTTTCTCATGCATATCTTTTTCTCCTGCTATGCATATAACTTTTCTTTTTTCCTGACACATATAGAGACATACATGTCAGATGGTCTATGGAAATTGTACTTAACTCTAACTAGTTGAAAGTATACATTGAACAGATAAAACATTGAGGAGATAAAACATGCAAGGTAGGAACGAAAATTTCGAACATAGCAAGTCACACTACTAGAAAGAACGGAAATTTTGAACATAGCAAAATGGATTATATAGTTTCAATAAATAAATGGGACTCTATAGTGTAAATTCTATCCTTGTACAATGTCTACTGTAAATAGATATTCAGAAAAGAACAAAAAAGATACAATGGAAAATACAAACATTACACAGAGATTTTTCCCCTGGAAACCCAAACTGGGAAAACCAGCATATATTATATTCATTCATTGTGTTACATTGTTTACAATACAATATACATATAGGAGCCAACGGCATCCAAAACCCTAACCCAATGACCTGGATTAGTCCAAAACCCTAATTCCTTAACCGGAAATAGAAAACCATCGGCAAAAACCATGTGCCAAAAAAACCACCTAAATACATGACATGTTTCCAGAGGTAGGTGTCACGTTTCCCGAGGAAGAAAAAAAAATTCGGGGGTGATGCCCCCGGACCCCCGCGCGAGGGACTCCGCCCCCCTACACCCCCCAAGGGGGGGCCAAAGAATATAACACATACCCAACATATAGGTCACGTGTCATTTACTGCATGGATACCACATGTGCTTCATGTTGCTTGCCACATCTCCGCTGCAGTTTCCATCTGCCTCCGCTACTTTTTCCCCATCCCTATGCATTTATTCCCAATTCAACCCGGTAGGGACTACGCTGCCATGAAGAACTTGTTAAACTATGGAATTGGTAGCATGTTAGCCTGATTTAGGCTAGGCTCGAGATCAATTCAATCAAAAGTGGTTATCCATTTTTTATTCCCCACCAAGGGTTGATGGCAAGAGCTAATATTGAAGGTATAGTATTTTAGATGTAATAGTATTTTTAATGGTATCAATAGTGTGTAGAGTGCCCTCCTCCTCTATTATCCAATGATCATAGCCAAGACTTGAATTTTTATACCAACCCCTCTTGAGTCATAAGTGACATTGACTAGAGTTTGAAGCAATCAAAGGAAGATTATTTTCATTCATGTTAGTTTTCTTGTGCTTGTATATTAAGTACCTAGTCATAGTCATACTCTTAATGGGGAGAAACCTACTTCTATGAGGAGGATAGGGTAGGGTATATTGCTTTTAACTTTAAGATTATAAATTATAAAACACTTTTGGATTTGTTCAATCTTTCTCCACAATTCTCTACAAATGTGACAACCCCAAACTTCGCATCCATATAAGATAACAAGGATGACAAGAGTCTCAAAGAGGAGTTTATTTTTTCCCACATCTCGAAGTCAATTGATTTACAATTGTTTTCAAGACCAAAATAGGCTTTCCACCCTCCATTAATCATGTTTTGAATGTTGTAGTTCCAATTAAGCTTGTAACGAAGGTCGACTCCAAGATATTTGTATGAAGTAACTTCCTCGAAGTTGTTATTATCATACATAAAATTAAGATAATTGGTCTGTTTGGGTTTGACAATCATAAGGCTTTATTTTGTCAATGTTTACTATCATACTCATGCTAGAACATAAATCCTTAAGAATTCTTAGTTGTTTGTCGAGATCAAATGGGTACCTCACCATAAGAACACTATCATAAGTAGGACCCCAAGCACAAGAATCCCAATTGTCTTACCTTGCAAGTCATTACCCAGTGATCATGCAAGTGGTTGTCTTAGACCTTATGATGAAAGGGTGTCATTACATTGCACATGTAGGCATGAATCTGTCCTTTGCAAGAAGGGATCATAATTAGTGCGACTTTAATTATGTGAGTTGTCTTATAGAAGTTGGTGAGTTGTTATATAATGCATGGTTATACAAGTGAGGTAGCATAACAAAGCAAGGGAGATCCATGATCCAACATATGTAAAATGCGATGAGCTAATATATTGGTGTGCTTTTTGATGACATTGTATAAAAATATTGTAATGTGCTAGAATATGTATAAAGTTTTCTCTAAGTCAAGATTTCTTGATAGGATAGTCATTGTTTAGATTGATTTTATTGGATTTATGAAATTAGTCAAATCGTTGTGTAGAGATATTTTATGCCTCATAAATAAGAGGAACTCATATATTAACTTGGTGTTTGGCTAGATCATAACTTTAAAAATAGTTAAATTTAATTTTCATATATAAAGTTTGTTAAATAGTAAGTTATTTAAAAAATATGTGTTCAAAAGTTAATTTCTTATATGGAAAAAAGAAAAAACAATGAACCTCAAAGTTAAAATCATTAATGAATATTGAGGTAATTCCAAAAAGGATGCAACTCACTTAAATTCTCACATAATAATAAGGGCAATACCAATACTCAATACAAGGTTTCCCAGTTATATAAGGCCTATATAAAAGATATACATTTTTTGTTGTGCTTGTAAAACTATATATTAGAAACCTATACTTATGATTAGATCACTTTTATTAAATTCAAAAAAGTTAAACAATTAGTTTTAAGAGACCCTTCACCAACCTTCATTCAAGTGCGTCTTGAGAAGATATTAATAAACAACATCTAAAAATTCAACTAGTAAAATATGAATCTTATTTTATTTGATAAAAATAATTAAAATTGAAATATCGAACCCCAATGAGAGTTAAAAACATTAAATCCTTGAAAAGGGTTATCAAAATAATGGAATAAAAATATATATATATCTTAAAAGGGAAAAGTAATGGTATATTCGAGGTTATTAGGTCATCTTAACATTACATGGCACATGTTTGGTGGACGAGAATGAGTAAGCATAACAATAAGCCTTTTACAATTTGACATGCAAAAAGTTTGTATTAATAAAATAAAACATGTGCAACGAGAATCTTTTATGTGAAAAGTTTGTATTAATAAAATAAAACATGTGCATCTCATCGAGAATCTTTTTTGGTTATAGTAATTTAAATTTGGAAAATATTATTTACAATTCAGTATAGAATAGATGTTTTCAGTGTGATGTTAGATAAGATAATGTTATATTAAAAAAAATAAAAATAAAATTGATTTAATTAAAAAAAATTAATAACTATGTACTTAAATATTTACATAATAATATGTGTTTGATAGATTTATGTTTAAAATGAATCTAGGTTATATTAAAATCTTTTTCCTCCTTTTGAAAAGTATATAAAATCAAATATATATATAATAAAATAATTCATTTCTATCAACATTAATAAAATTACATTTTCATCAACATTTTTGATAATAAAATTAAAAAATAAATATAAGTGTATCAAAATTCATTTTCATGTTTTTTATTTTTTCTAAATCACATGAGTTTAATTTAACATGAGCTTAATTTAACATGTTTATTATATTTTGCACTTAAATTCAATTCCTATAAATAATATATTAAATTGTTGTGATAAAACTAAAATATACCTTAAATTCAATTCGTATAAATAATATATTAAATTGTTGTGATAAAACTAAAATATACCTTAAAATGGTTAAAAAAACATTAATTAAATTAACATTATAAACCTAAGTTGTAAATAATGAAAAAAATGTGATTAAAGGGTGTTTTTGTGTTTTATTATTATATAATATAAGTTATTGTAAGAGATAATTTATTCATGGAGAACAAATATCATGAAGTGTAATTAATATATAGATATGAATATCTTATTTATTATAATGACATTGAATGTGAATGCGAGCAATGGCATATTTGTTGAACTTGGTTGTATGAAATATCAAAGATCTGCATTTTGTCGTGTGTTTAATAATGATGTTAATTGTAATTAAAGAATATAAAAGTGTTTAATATAAGTGTAAGTAATGTTATATTTGTTTTTTAATAAGCGGTTAAATTGCAATTAAGGTAGCATTGGGTGAATTGTAATTAAAAAATGTATTGATATAAAAAAAAATTGTTTAATATAAGTGTAAGTAATGTTATATTTGTTTTTAATGGGCAATAGGTTAAATTATAATCAGGTAGTATCTGTTTTATATATGAGAATAAAGTTAAATGTTATTAAAAAGCACATGACATTATTAAAAGTAGCATTGACAATGACCACAAGGGGCAACTTTATTAAAGATAGCCTCAACAATGACCATAAGGGATATTGGCTTTTCTGCGGATACTATTTAGGCTAAAATTGTCTTTTGATTATGGAGTAAGACTTAAAATTGTTTCAGTTGGCTAAGAATGTGTATTCTTGGGACGTAAGGAAACTTGTTAATTACCCAAGACCCATAAAAATTCAGCAAGAGTGAATAACAGTGATGAGTTAACCTACATTTGTAAATAATAACAAATGATAGTTGTCCTCATTACCAATCGAAAACTAAGTTATAATAAGTTTTTCCACCTTCAAAGAAAAAAAGAAAAAGAAAAAATATTGTATTTATTAACCTTAATTGTATGAATCCCTTCCCATGGATTAGGTGACAAGTTGAGAGATAAATGCTTATGCCACGTGGAGGGTGGAAACCTAATATACACCTCCCAACCTTCATGCATTCCTCCGGTTGTTACTGGGCTAGTACATTCATAGTGATGGTGGTATGAGGGAGTGTGGTGGTTTCCCTACATCAATTGATGAAAGTAGTGGAGGTGAGTACAATGGGTATAATGGTTTGGTTAAACGATGGCTCTGGCATCAAGATCTTGAGAGGTGGTAGGGAAATCAGATCATTGTGAGCTTGGGAGATGATGGTTCTAGGTGGAGTAAGAGTTCTTAAACATAGGAGTTTTGATCGATCAGTTATGTATCATGTGTTCATAGGACTAGACCCTCCTTCAAATTGGCATTAGAGGCTAGTAAGAGAAGTTTCCATCATTTCTCTCTTGGTTGTATATAACTCTTACTTGATTTATGTTTGCATTTGTGTCAGTTCGGTTTTCCCAATGGGTTCTCTATTGTCTGGGTTTCTGGTGTCTACTCTATTATGCATAGTCAGGGGGTTTTCTGATTGTGGTTTTCCTTTTACTCCAAGGCTCTAACTCCAGGTTTCTAGTTCGTGTTGGGTAATCCAGGGTCTTTCTATGTTCTGTTTGATTTTTGTCCAAGAGCCCATAGGCGAACCTCTCCCCTCTCTTGTAGCTAAGAAGTGGTTTCCCGAGACTTTTAGAGGTTGCAGGTGGTGGGTTGTTTGTGGCTCTGTGTGGGTGGGATCTTTGTTCTCTTGTACATAGATTCATTTTCTCATTATGGAAGATAATGCATCTAAAGATAGCCTTGAATCAAGCCATTAAGGATCAATAAGGAGGGGGGAATCCAAGTCTCTTCCCTCCAGGTGGGCCAACTCATGTTCTCACTGAACAGGGGAAAAAAGAGTTGTTGAACATGCTAAGTGAAATTTTTACCAAGATACCCCTCTAAACATTCAACAAGAGGTGGAGGGTTTGGTAGGCTTGGTCCGACAAAAATAAATCCAAACCTCCAAACGACAAATCAAAGAAGAATTCTAGGATTGAATCTTAGATTATGGATTCTCCAGGTCTAGAGATATGAAGGTTTTTCATGCAATGGATTTCTACTAAATTTCCAAGACACTTATAACCCTAATAGTGGAAAACAAGGGGCACCAAGAGCTAGAAACGCTATATAGATTGAGGATGGAAGATAAATTCACGATTTTGTGCAGGGTTGTTTTTTAGGTCAGCGTTAAGGTTTTAGATTGGGAGCCGGGAAAAGGGGAAGAAATAGTGGAGGTAGTTGGAACCCCGGGTTCACAGGGTACCAGCCCCAACCCCATTATCATAGAATATGAACAAGAGCAAGAGATGATTGGTAAATATAAGGATCCAAAGACTTTCATCCAACCAAGCCCATCAAAACCAACTCCATAATGATCATGTGGTCTCCTAGTTTTTACTCAAGTTTCAGTAGTCTATTTATATGCTTCTTATGTGTTACTACGTTGTACTTGAGGCTTTCAACCTCTATATTTATGTTGGTTGTAGTTGGACTAATTTAGACAAACTTGAAGTGATTTTGGAGAGAAGTTGGAGGCCTGGTTTCCTTCATGGAAGGCATCAGACAACAATGACTATATCATTTTTTGTACTATATTAATATAAAAATAGAATATCTTACAAAAAAACCTTAATTGTATGAAATACCAAAAATCAAAATATACACTTGATAAGTTTAATAATGGTGTAAGGGCTAGTTATCTCTATGGATATTATTGGGGCTTACTTGATATCCCCTCCAAGTTAGGTTGATAAAACTGCAACTAGTTGATTTACCCTGGGTATTGTCCTCGGATTGAGGGGAAGTGCTTGGAGGGTTTCCCAAGATGTGTATTCCATTGGGAAAAAAGACGTTTAATAATAAGATTTAAAAATTTAAATACCTTATAAAAAGATTAATTTAAATGAGTAATCATTCCTAATTATGCCGAAGGAATTTTTAAGGCATGTCTTTTTCCCAAAACTTGATCATTCAAACTGTAACACCCCATTTTTAATCCCCTGGATTTATTTGTAATTAATTGTGTTTGGTAATGGTTTATCTCAGCATGGAGATAATATTGCCATGCTATGGCTTGTAAACAATGTGTAATACAGAATCCAAATATCTGACTAAAGGGTGAAGCCTTAAAGTATTGGACATGATAGCACTAGAGGAAAGAGAGAGGGGTTCATTATGTCAAGAGATCCCAGACCAACTTCTTAAATTAATTTGGGGGAAATAACATTTATTTCCCTCTAGTTTAAAGCTAAAGGAAAATATTTATGAAGAATGGTTGGGCAGTTGAAAAATACCTCCCAAGTAACTTCATGGGAGGAATGGACTGGTAGGTCCATGGAAAAATGTGAACCGCCCAGTTGCATGGAAAGGACTCAAGAAACTCCGAGATGGAGAGGATGGACACATGGGGGATGAGACAGAGTGTTGAGATTTGGGTACCTTGGAAAGTGGTCCCCATGTGCTTATGAGTCTCTAGGCACAAAGGGGGAGACTATTACCCTTGTACTATGTACTTTGTGTCTAATTTGCTTTTGACTTAGGAGATTTAAGTCAAAAGTGAAATTTGGTCATTTTAGCCTAAAGTGACAATTAATTCACAAAGTGGGTGAATTAATAGACATAAAGTGGAAACTATGGAAACTTAAGTGAAGTGGGTTTTGAGTTGAGATATATGTGATATGATCTCAATCATTGATTAGGGATGAGATGAAATGATCTCATCGATCCATCTTTTAGGTTTCCTTATGCTTCCTAAAGGAGGGGGCAAGGGGCAAAGGAGAGCTCATTCACTTGTATGTTCACCAAAGGAGCTTGGAGAAGGGAAAGAGGACGAGGGTTGTTTCATAGGGAGAGGCTAGCTTGGGCGCATGCTTTCATGGAGAGAGGCATCTAGCTTGGAGTCTCAGTTATTTAGTGGGGATCTTCTAGTTCTGAGGAGGGCGCACTTGAGGAGGAGGGCGCATCATCAGTGGGGAGGAATTACACCTGTCAGATTGCAGTGGGATCAGTTGTAGAGGGAGGCCACACATTAGAGCTTCATTCCTATGGAGGGGTTTTCCATTCTAAGCTCATCGTTTGTATCTAGAGCATTTTTGGTGGATTTGGTGGCATTTATGAGGGACGCACCATGCTAGGGCACACTTGCTTGGTTTGGACTTGTATTTCAGCTTGAGACAAGCTGCTATTGTAACAGTTTCATCTATATTTTTTACATGATGTATTCCACCATCTATTCTCCTCATTTATAGACATATATCCCAAACTGGTTTTCCCCCGGGGGTTTTATCTGGGGTCATGTTGACCAAAAATACTTGTGTCAAATTTATGCATGCTTAGAAGTGTAGATCATCATTTTAAAGTTAAATATCTAGAGGTAGTGTTATTTTTTTTAATGTATATTGCATGTGATAACATTGAGTAAAGAAAACACTTGCAAGGGCACCTTAAAAGAGCACTTAACCATCAAATATTGAGCAGAAAGTTTGGTGATTGTTTTTCGTCCTAAAAACAACAAGAGAATATAGCCACACAATTGAAACTTAGAGCCATACTAAGGTCAAGGACATACCTTAGGTGGTAGCCTCATAGGACCTCAGGAAATCTACATGGTATCAGAGCCAAAGGTGGCTTAGACTTGCTGATTTTGGAGCACTTTTGTGGGCAGTTTTGTGAGGTTTTATATCAGATTTGTTGGTTGTTTTGGACAGCAAGTTTCAGTCCAAAACAATGGGTAAACTTCAGATCTGAAGGTACCTCTCATTTAGTGCCAGTTGGACAACTCGGGACATATTTTGGATAGCTAGTTGACAATGTTTGTGGACAGTTGTGGGTAGATTTGTTGGGATGATTTTTCACACTTGTGGACAACCTCTTTTCACACCTACATGGACAGGAGTGAGGTCATAGTGTACAACCTCTTTTCACACCTACTTGCTAGGAGTGAGGTCGGGGTTTCTCTTGCCTCTTTTCACACCTGTGTTGACAGGAGTGAGGCAACGTTCCTTTGCATTTGGAGCATTAGAGTGAGCACAGTTTGAAAGACATGCCGTCATCTTATATGCATGTTGAGGACATGCTAGTTGGGGCTAGAAATTGGTCGCCTTGGAAGGTGAGGATCATCTTTGTCTTAGAGGACCTTGAACTATAGGATATAGTTGAGGCGGTTGTTCCCGTTATTCTTGTTACTACCCCCGTCTTGTTGGAAGAATTCAGGAAGAGGAACAACAAGGAAAAGAGGACCATTTGTGATGCAGTCAGAGATCATATTATTCCACTCTTGACTGGGAAGACTTATGCATGGGATATGTGGGCATATTTATGCATGTTCTATGACAGATCTAATGAGAACTAGAAGTTGGTTCTTCATGATCGAATGAGGGGAATTTGTATGCTCGAGGATGAGTCGGTTACTTCATTCCTTAGTAGATACACCCATATCAGAGACAAGCTTGGAGCTGTCAGAGAGGTGGTGGATCCCAACTCTATGGTATGGACAGCTTTGAACATCTTTACCAAACCATGGGGTCCATTCCTACATGGCATTGTTTCCAAGGAGGTTATGCCTACATAGGAGAGGATGTGGGATGACTTCGTCCAAGAGGAGACTCGACTAGTGGCAGAGGCTTCTGGATAGCAGTAGCAGCAGTCAGTTCTGGGTGATGAGGACCTTTCTCTTTGGACAAGGGGCAAGAATAATATCGGTTGTGGAGGTCGACAGGGTCCCAAGTTTGGAGCCTCACCACAGGGAGGAGAGAGTAGCAGTAGCAGTGGGCAGGAGAGAGCAGCAACAGTAGTGGGCAGGAGAGAGACATGAGCACAATGAGATGCTTTGCTTGTGGAGAGATGGGTCACTATGCAGGACAGTGTCCCAAGAAGAAGAAGAAGCAACATGATGTGTCAGCAGTGATAGTAGAGGAGATAGAGTGCAGTGATCGGTTTGCGAGACAGTGTGCATTTGTGACTACCTTGTCTATTATTACACCATCCAACATTAGATGGGGAGACATATTTTATGAGGACCGACTAACTCATAACAGTGATTCAGAGGGAGAGCAGACTCAATGTCCCTGGACATCTTCAGAGTGGGTGACTGGTCCACCCAGTATAGCTTCAGTTTCAGAGCAGTCGAGTAGACAGAGATTTGGTGCTACAGCTTCAGAGCAGCATAGGTTGATGAGGAGGAGGAGCAGGGCACCACGGAGGCCTGAGCTTCACTTAGCTTCTGAGATGGGCAGATCAGGTGTTGGATCCACTTCAGGTGGAAGTTACTTGGTGAGAGGCCAAGTTGATGACTCTTAGTGAGATACCAAGAGAGGGAGACTCTTGGTGAGATGCCAAGAGAGTGACTCTTGGAGAGATTCCAGGAGGTGGAAATCCTTGGTGGGATACCAAGGTGTATATCTTTGGTGTGATGTCGATATCTAGGTGATATTGGATAGGTATAGAAACAGTTCCACTTATAGATCACACAGATTGAGAAAATATGTGACAGAGTCCACTTTCAATGATCAGGGTATAGCCATACTCACCGAGTATATGCCAAGATGCAACCACGTCCTCTGCAGGGACGAGATTGGTGGTGACGAGCACTTTCCTCGGTAAGAGGGAGTGTTGAGATTTGGGTACCTTGGAAAGTGGTCCCCATGTGCTTATGAGTCTCTGAGCACAGAGGGGGAGACGATTACCCTTGTACTATGTACTTTGTGTCTAATTTCACTTTGACTTAGAAGATTTAAGTCAAAAGTGAAATTTGGTCATTTTAGCCTAAAGTGACAATTAATTCACAAAGTGGGTGAATTAATAGACATAAAGTGGAAACTATGGAAACTTGAGTGAAGTGGGTTTTGAGTTGAGATATATGTGAGATGATCTCAACCATTGATTAGGGATGAGATGAGATGATATCATCCATCCATCTTTTAGGTTTCCTTATGCTTCCTAAAGGAGGGAGCAAGGGGCAAAGGAGATCTCATTCACTTGTATGTTCACCAAAGGATCTTAGAGAAGGGAAAGAGGATGAGGATTGTTGCATTGGGAGAGGCTATCTTGGGCGCATGATTTCATGGAGAGAGACATCTATCTTGGAGTCTCAATTATTTAGTGGTGATCTTCCAGTTCTGATGAGGGCACACTTGAGGAGGAGGGCACATCATCAGTGGGGAGGACTTAAACCTATCAGATTGCAGTGGGATCAATTGCAGAGGGAGACCAAACATCAAATATTCATTCATGTGGAGGGTTTTTCTATTATGAGCTCACAATTTGCATCTGGAGCCGTTTTGGTGGATTTGGTAGCATTTATGAGGGGCACACCATGCTAGGGTGCACTTGTTTGGTTTGGACTTGTATTTCAGCTTGAGACAAGCTACTATTGTAACATGTTCATCTATATTTTGTACTTTTTGTATTCCACCATCTATTCTCCTTATTTATAGACATATATCCCAAACTGGTTTTCCTTGGGGGGATTTTATCCGGGTTATGTTGACCAAAAATACCTATGTCAAATTTATTCATTCTTAGAAGTATAGATCAACATTTTAAAGTTAAATATCTAGAGGTAGTGTTATTTGTTTTAATGTATATTGCATGTGCTAACATTGAGTAAAGAAAACACCTGCAAGGGAACCTTAAAAGAGCACTTAACCACTAAATATTGAGCAAAAAGTTTCGTGATTGTTTGTTGTCCTAAAAATAGCAAGAGAAGACAGCCACAAAGTTGAAACTTAGAGCCATACTAAGTTCAAGGACAGACCTTAGGTGGCATCCTTATAGGACCTCAGAAAATCTACACATAGAATATTGGAAGAGGTAGACTGCGTGGAGTAGACGAGTAAGAGTTTCCAGAGTGAGACTGTGTGCATGGCTAGTCTAAGAAAACAAAAAATTGACCTAAGATGAGGAGGCCATGAGCTTGATGCTAGAAGGGCATTCAATAAACCTATAGGAGACCCTAGACTAGGTGGGTGTAATGGTTTTATACCAATGGTTATGTGAAGGAGAGTGGCCTTCACTTCTCCAAATTGATCTAAGAATATGAGAGATTTCCCTAGTGGTATCATGGCTTGGCATGGGGGTGGCCAAAATTCAGATATATGTTGCATCTGATCCTATGGTTGGGTGGAATGGTTCTCATCCTCAGTCAATTTTTCTAGACAGTATCTTTCTGAACAAACAAGTGAATGCCTATTTTCTGTTGACCTTGATATTAATTTATCATGCAATATTTCTATTGATTGTGAAATCTATGAAACTATTTGGAGGTATGAATGAAATTTAAGAGAGATAGAAAGAATGTGTATATTGTTTCTCTTTGCATGTGTGCTCCTTACTAGTTATTGTCTCTTGTTATGAATGAAAATTAAAGGGATCTGATTCAATATGTAATTCATAGTTTATTTTTCTATGCTACAATTTCTTGGTTATTTAACTTATGAGGATAGGATTTAAAGGAAGCCTAGACAAAGATCTTTTAACTAAAAAAATAAGTAAGGAGTGCATGGGAGTATGCTCCCTGTATGTTTTAAATTTCCCCTATGGATCCTTGTCCTCTATGAAACCTAAATTTAGTGGGAATGAACGACCTCTATATAAGCGGGTTGAACTTTATACCTATGGGGAAGTATCGAATCTTCCTCAGAATTGGATTTGTTTTATTACGCTTGACTTTACAATATAAATCCCTCCTTGTCATGAGTATGAAACTAGAGATCGGGAGAAGAAATTAAAAAAAACTTGAGGCTTCGAATTGTTTAAACCTGAAGAGAGAACACTAGTCATTGGATCCAAGGGGAGGATAAACCTCAACTGTATAATCATCATCGGGAAACCAAAGAATCGTTCCATTTAGTTAGCATGGTCATGTTAAATCCCATTGTCAATAGGGAAGGGTACAAACACAAGGTTCCTCTCCTATTACACTTATAAACAAGGGAGAGAGAGAGAGGATGACATTGTTATGATGTATCATGTTATTGTGGTGGCCAAAATGCCATCTAGGACGACACTTGTTAGCATCGTATTTGTGTGGGTCAAGTGTAGGCCATGTCGGGTGTAAAACCTTTGGACTAGCTCTCTTCAACCTTAGTTTTCAGACCTAAGTACTGAGGGTCTTGGCCATTGATTTTTCCTAAATAAGCTCAAGAGGGAGTTGTTTCCCCAGAGTAACCAGACCTCTAGACCACCAAAGTTTCTGAGCCTTGTTTCTTTATGTTTCTTCACTGGTTTCCCGATGCCCGATTGGGAAAGGTTTTGACCCTTTCCTCTGCGAGTGTATGAGCAGGAGGAAGTCGGGGCACCTGACGATGATGTTAGGATGACGTAATCGAGTCAGGTACCATATAGTTAGTAGCCAATAAGAAGTGGACAAGTGTTATCACCTGAGTGGATAGAATCCCTTATGCCATGTGATAACGTGTAGTGCCATGTCATTCCACAAGTTGCATTGTGGTTGGTCCACATGTCATGAAGAAAATGTGCCATGTGTTTAGGATAATCAAAGTTCCAATGCATATTTTCATACAAGGTCGAAGGACTTGATGATATTAGCAGCCACATGTCATGACATGTCATTGTTCTTGTTGGATGTATGGGTTGACCCAAGCTCTACCTTAGTTCTCCAAAAAAAACATTTTTACCACCAGCCTTTCTAGTAAACCAAAAGGCTACACCGCGCACAAAGTGCACAACGCAGTCTCACCCGAGATGCTTTATGGGCGACTGTAGGACACATATGTCTGCAGTTATGGAAGGGATTGATGTTATTTCTACTACTGCTCTACTTTAATATGAATTTTACCATAACATTCATTAGATCTACCATTTTATTCATTCAACGTCATATGTTCGACATACTCAATTCAGTGCACATTGCAAATAAACCCTAACAGATGCATTAATCTAACCATAATTATAGAAACAACAAAAATCATTCAGACACATTGCAACACATCAATTTATTGTGGTTCACCCCCCTAGGCTGCGTCCACAAAGATCTTTCGCTTTATTCATTCTTCATCAAAATAGTGTTGTGTGCATTACGTCATAGGTTTAATAATAGTGCATGTGTAGTGAGGCTGACCAGCGTCGCACCAATATCCACAACTTGTGACCTGACCCTCAGTTACATCTCAATATTGACTCCATCTGAGCTCCACAACTCTCAACCATACAAAACTCAGACTCAAAAATGACTCTCCAAAATAGAATCGTCGTGCACAAGTTCTAAGTTAGTTCATGCCAAGATACGATAAAAAAGATACCTCAATCTACCTTATACCTCTTCTATTTATACTAAAAAATGGGTTAAAACCCTTACATTATGACTCCAAAACCCTAACTCTAAGTGGACTCCACTTTTCCACTTTCTAACTACCTTATGCATGGTTGGTCTTCAATCCAACCATTCCTTGCGTTGATCTTCCTTCTTTTATGGTGTGTTGCCTCCTTTTCCCTTTGTCATGTTGGTCTTCCTTCTTTTCTAGTGCGATATGTTTCCTTCAATCCATTCTACCTCGCTTATTGTGCTTAACTCCAAAAATTTCCTTCTCCAATAGGCCCCCATCACTAACCTATGGCTCGTTCTAAGCCACTTAGACTTGGTTCACTTGTTGCAGTGCTACCTCTAGTGCATGAAAGTTCTTTTCCAAATATTTCACTTTCTCCTTTGCCTGTGCACTCTTTACTGCCCATATCTCCACATCCTACACTGTCCTGTGCTCTTTCAACACTTCCTTGCTTTCTGCATGTTTATGTGCTAGTATTCCTTTCTTTGTTTGCAATTCTTCTATTGTTCTTTCGGTCTCTTCCTGCAATGGCTCCAATTGAGCCTGCCTTGCTTGTTTTTCTCCTTGTATTTCCTTCATTTATGCTTGCAGGTTCTTCATTTATTGTGCACTCTTCATCCTTTCCAGGATGGCCATTGCTTTCTTCCTATGTTTTAAATCCTGCACTTTTGTGGTCACATTTTCATGTCTTTGATCCAATTTTTGTATCCTCTCATATTCTTCCAAGCTGGTCCAAATGTGCATAGTCTTTTCATACAATTCTGCAAATTCTCTTACATCATGTGTTATGTTATATATGTGCACAGTAGCCTCCTACTCTCTCAGTTCCCTCACTTCTAGGAGTGTGCTTGGAGTCATTTTTTCTATTAACTATGTTATCTCTTGCTTATATCTCTCCATTGTCTGCACAATATTTTGTATATTTTCTTCTGTTGTGACCTCCAGTTCTTGCGCACAGTCTGGTATGTTATTGTATACTTATGCCAGTTTCTTCTCTAGTTTGTCTACGTGTTGTTTCTCCTCCTCCTTCTCCGGTGTTATTTTCTCACAAGTTACCTACAATATCTCCTTAACCTCCCTGTCAATCTCTAGGTTGGTGGCATCCACCCTAGATCTAGACTGGACCTCTCGCATGTAACCCATATAACACCTTTGTGGGTATGTGTGCCAAAAACAAATCTAGATTTTCTATGTCCTTCACCTATTTATGTGTTATGTTCTCCTCTACTTCCAACATTTCATGTGTGACCTTAAACATGTCACTACCCTTTACTATTGTATGTATTTTCTCTTCCTTTTCTTTTTGTACTCGTGCTTCCTGTGCTTTTTCTTTCTACTGTGTTGTAGGATGATGCATTGTACTTATCTGCAACCTATGTAGAATGTCATGCACTTCTACTAACTTCTCCATAATTTCCTCTCTTTGTACTTCTATTGTAAGTACTGCATTCTCCCCTATATATTGGACTTTATCTGCAACGAATTTTGCATCATCTCCTTTGATAGCGAGTATTGGGGGATTCTTGTGGTACTTAATTTTATTCCTTATTTCTCCCTCATGTGTTCCAATCCTCTTCTTGGTTGGGGTTGAGGTTTGTGGCTCAATTTTCTTCTTTTATGTTTCTTCATCATATACCTCATTTTTATGAGAACTATCTCCCTTTACCTGGTCTCCATCTCCTTTCACTTCTTCCCTTGACACAATGTCTTTCTTCCTTGTCTTATTGATTGTTGCGCTACTCACTGAGGTTTGACTACGCTCTGTATCCTTCCTTGTATTGTCTGTTGGACTTCATGTCTTCCTTGATGGACTCGCTTCTGCTTGTTCCTTAGGTTTTGTCTCTTTCTTCTATGTTACTAGAAATTTCCTCTATGCAGGCCAGTCCTTAAATATCCATTATACTTCCTCATGCATTGTGCAGTACCTCATTTCTATCCACTTACTCTTTGGATCTCTTCTGGACTGAATCCATATGTGGTGTCTTCAAGCCTTAAATTTAGCAATTCCTTCATTTTCCTTGACTACTTCAATTGGGATTCTGCACAGGTTAGTTGTCTTATGTTGCATATCTTCTAGGAACATTGAAAACACTATGTTGTTCGCCTGTTTGTTCATAGTGTCTTTTTCCTTCCATAAGTTTGTATACCGCGATGCATGACATTTCCCTCTTCTGTCCAGAAAGGTTGTGAATTTGGGTTCCTTCCATCCTACCAATACTACCAATATCAATAGCCAAGAGTAATGGAATTCTATCCCATTATCCTGTGCATCCCTGTTGTCTATCAAAAATTGGTTCAATAAATAGGGTGCCCGGCTTAATACTATACCCTTTGCGCACTACGTAGTTGCTGCTATGACTCATATCAGGGCCTCTTCCTTTCTACACTTCCTCAAGAGTTTACATGGCATAAGCTTTTTGGAAACCCTCATCATAGGATCATTGATGTCCTTTATCATTATGCCCTTATTTCCCCTGTTTGTATCGAACTGTGCTTTAACCTCTTCTGCAATCTCCTTGTCCCTTGCTTTGTTCTCCAAGTAATCCTCTGGTTTTACGTCACTGGTTGGAAACCCTGTGATTTTTTATATGAGGTTTACATCTACATGGACTGACCTGTCCATCCATGGAATACCTCCATGTACCATTACAAGCAGTTGTTTCACACAGTTTACCACATCCTTATCGCGCCTAAAATGTGGTATTTCCAGCAAGTTCATAATACCCAAATTACATAATCATGTGATCCACTGCGCGGGCTCCAAAATTGGATTTCCTGAGGGTCCTACTTCCTCCTTGTTCTATAAAAGGATTTCATGTGCAAGGTCAAGAAACTTTGTTGTGTCTGTTACATCATGATCCACATACTTCAATTTTTCCACTTTTCTTAGCATGCCTTCAACTACAATTACGGTGTCTAGGATACGAGGTAGAATGATCTCCACTGGGGTTTTTTTTCTTAGAGCGCCTAGTGTTTCCTTTTTTGTCCTGCGTCTGGGTTTTCTTCTGCAAGTTCTTTCTCGGCTTCTTCTTCTTCTTCGCCCTATGTTTCTTGTTGGCTTGTAATGTCTTTGACCAGGACTTCTTCTATGATGGCCTCCTGTTTTAGGGTCCCCTCACTCTGTTTTTTCGTCTCCTCCACTCCTGCAGAGTTTTTTGAATTAGGGTTTGCCCCGCCGTTAGGGTTTTCCGATTTTTGTTTTCTTGCACTCTAATCCACTTGCATCTCTTATGTGGCTAATTTTTATTCTTCTTCCCTTGTTGGAATGATGGATTTAGCCTTCAGTGTTGTAATATCCTCCACCTCCACGATATTTTTTGGTTCTGTTATTCTTTCATATTTCTTCCCTGTCTGTCGGGTCACCCTTGCAAATTGCCCGAGACCCCCAACTTTGGGAGGTGCCATCTTACTTGCTTTGTGCATGAATTATTGTCTCTATTGATCAATTACCCTATGTTTTCACTCTTAGGTTATATGTTTTTGTCCTTTTTCAGTTTCCGAGTCATTGTTTTCCTTTTTCCAGTATTTTTCCATTTTCCCTGCGTTGTGTGTTTTTATTTCTCCGACACAGTGTTTATCCTCTTTGTTTTATTTTCCCTGTGCTCAATATCTTCATTTATCATCACCCTGACTTTCTTTTTGTTGCGCATTGTCTACTTCTTTTTTGTTTTTTCTTCGTTTTCTATTTTTTTTCTTCCTTTTTCTTCTTTTAACTCCTACTATTTACAATATGTACAAGTATACTTGTTGTGTTGTGGGTCAACTTTCACTATACAGTTTCAGTCGACTACCATTCACTAGTACTTGAACTTCCTTTCCTGCTAAATCTTGCAGTTGTACAACACCTCCATCTGTGACAGACTTTATCTGATATGGCCTGAGCCCATGCATTCTAAGCTTCCCTGAGTGTTGCAAATACTTATTGTCGTAGAGGAGAACCATATCTCCTTCCTTAAAATTCTTCTTCTTGATATGTCTATCATGCCATGATTTATCATTTACTTTATGTACCTCCTTATGGAAACCTGCTATGATTCGATCCTCTTCTAATTCCATCAGTTGATCCAATGTTTCCCGTGTTGCCCCTCTTTTTTTCATATCTGTAATTTTTGCAATGCGCAAACATGGTATCAAATAATATAAAGGAATTATTGCTTCATGTCCATACACCAATATAAAGGGTCTATGACATGTTAGCTTCTTTCATGTAGCTTTGTAGGCCCATAGTACTGTTGGTACATTCAAATCCCAATCATCCCTATTTACATTGCAAATATTTGTTAAGGCATTCTCCAAAATCTTATTAAAGGATTTCATTGTTTCATTAACTTGAAGGTGATAAGGAGTGCTCTTCTGAAGATGTATCTTAAAATCTTCAATCATTGCTTCAATTGTATTGTTAATAAAGTGAGTTCCCTGATCACTCATCAGTATTCTTGGACATCCAAACCTTGTAACTACATGTTCAAATAAAAAGTGTGTTGCAGTTTCTACACTGTAATCCTTTGTTGGTGTTGCTTCAGCCCATCTGGTCAAGTATCTTGTTGTTATAACCCTAAATTGCACCACACATGCTTACCTGGCATCAGGACAACTCATATCCCTTCATTGCCAAAACATTTGTTGAACAACCTCTTTGAAAATCCTCTTAGGTAAAGGCACACGCGCCCTAACCCACCACTGCACGTGTGTGAACACTAGCAGGCCTACTACAGCCTGTGTTTACCTAACAAAACACAAAAATAGGAAAGTTGACGACGGGACAAAAAGCTATGGGTCAGTTAACTGAAACTCCCAGCCATGCATGGCCGAGAGTTCGTCCAAAACCCTAGCTCCTTCTAGCCTATAAAAGAAGGGGTAGGGGTACTATTTGGAGGGGGGAAATTATAGCGAAGAAACTCTGCCCATTTCCCGAATCCACTGTCCCAACCCTTTAGCCTTTCCTCAAGCCTAAGGAGAATTAACGCAAAGCAGTTGGAGGACAAAAGAAGAGGAGGAGCCCAGGATCAGGATCAAGGAGTGGTGGTCGGTCTCGACTACAATTGTAAGTTGATTCATTTTGAAAATAATAAAAGAATACTTTTCCTGTCCCAATGCATGAGTTATATGTGGTTTGTGTAATTTATGCTTAATTTCTAACCCTCAAGTAGAAAAGTAGCATGCATGCGTGGTTGTTTGTTTTGATTGTAGGATAACTTTGGAAGAAGTGGCGCAAGCAAGCAGTCAAGAGAGCAACAGAGGATCTACACCAAACATCAGTAAAAAGGTTAGTAGTCCCTCTCCATGCATGTATCGTGAAAGAGGGGTTTAAGTTTTGGGTGGTAGGTTAAAAGGTCATTTCTTTACGGTCAAAATCTGCATGCAAGCCTAGCCCTAGTTTGTTAGTCCGTAGGGTATTATTTCCCAACAACAGAATTGGCGACTTCACTGGGGACAAGCTACTCTTTAGGGTTTCCGAATTTAGTTGAGTTTTTGGGTAGTTTAAGAGATTAGATTTTCTGTTTCTTTGCGTGTCTTTTTTCTGTAAGGCCTGAGCTAGCAGGGAACCTGGTTCTTTATACCGGTTTTCCCTGACTGTTGCTTGACGGAAATTTTCGGGACACACAGAGGTACACGCGGCCTGCACGCGTGTAACCCGCGCCCTAATCTCTTGCAGCTCGCGTGTGAACGCTAGCTGTAGAGGTTTCAGTAGCGTGTAGGAGTCAGAAAGCTTGAGAGGCAGTCCTCCTCTTCCCTGTCAGAATTTTACATTCTCAGGGGGCTTTCTGGATCCTATTTGAGTCTTGCTGGTTCACAGTCTTGTCTTAGTTTGCCTTATTGCATTTTTTTTATTCCTTGCAATTATTTTTCTTTTATGTTAAGAAGAAGCATTCAAGCCTTCAAGAGACCTTGGTTGTCAATACCAGATGCCTCTTCCTGGTCTGGGATGCCTATGTTTATTTTTATCTTGTGGTTGATGCATACATGCGCCCTGTGCAAGTGTAGACCGCGGGTACACACGCTCTGTTGTAGCTCAGCACGCGTTTGCACGTGTGTTGTTTCAATGACAGAGGCCTGCTTTGACAGGTTGCTTTTTAATCAGGGTGGGGCAGTCATCCCCTCCTGTGGTGAGAAGTGTTCCTCTCATGTGTTTGAGCCCAGGGTTGAACAGTCAGTAGGTTAGGGCCTCTTACCCTTAGCCTATTTTTTCTTAGTTGATAGTTGATAGAAAAGATAAAAATATATATATATATATATATTGTTTTATGGTTTTTAGACAAGTGTAGGAGTCTGTGCTTTCTTGATTGCCATTGTGT
>ML797817.1:98751-149402 GCA_009831015.1 Picea engelmannii | reverse complement strand
CAGATGCTCTTCTGACCTCACACATTAGGGGGCATCTGTTATAACCCTAAATTGCACCACACATGCTTACCTGGCATCAGGCCAACTCATATCCCTTCATTGCCAAAACATCTGTTGAACAACCTCTTTGAAAATCCTCTTAGATAAAAGCACACGCACCCTAACCCACTACTACACACATGTGAACGCTGGTAGGCCTACTACAGCCCACGTTTACCTAACAAAACACAAAAATAGGAAGTTTGCCGACGGGACAAAAAGCTATGGGTCAGTTAACTGAAACTCCCAACCATGCATGGCCGAGAGTTCATCCAAAACCCTAGCTCCTTCTAGCCTATAAAAAAAGGGGTAGGGGTACTATTTGGAGGGGGGAAATTATAGCGAAGAAACTCTGCCCATTTTCTGAATCCATTGTCCCAACCCTTTAGCCTTTCCTCAAGACTAAGGAGAATTAACGCAAAGCAGTTGGAGGACAAAAGAAGAGGAGGAGCCCAGGATCAGGATCAAGGAGCGGTGGCCGGTCTCGACTACAATTGTAAGTTGATTCATTTTGAAAATAATAAAAGAATACTTTTCCTGTCCCAATGCATGAGTTATATGTGGTTTGTGTAATTTATTCTTAATTTCTAACCCTCAAGTAGAAAAGTAGCATGCATGTGTGGTTGTTTGTTTTGATTGCAGGATAACTTTGGAAGAAGCGGCGCAAGCAAGCGGTCAAGAGCGCAATGGAGGATCTACACCAAACATCAGTAAAAAGGTTAGTAGTCCCTCTCCATGCATGTATCGTGAAAGAGGGGTTTAAGTTTTGGGTGGTAGGTTAAAAGGTCATTTCTTTACGGTCAAAATCTGCATGCAAGCCTAGCCCTAGTTTGCTAGTCCGTAGGGTATTATTTCCCAACAACACTTGTCGCTATAATAATATATCTGGCTCATGATCTTCTGGATAGTGGATTAATTGGACCTACAAAGTCTACTTCCCAATTATCAAATACTTGCAAAGTAACCTAAGGTCTGAAGGGAATCTCATCCCACCTGGATGGTTTCCCAACTCTTTGACAAACATCGCACTTCTGGAAATATTCCTTTGAATCCTTGTGAACTGTTGGCCACCATAATCATGCGCGCAATACTTTCTACGTGGTAGATTTTCATGTGTAGTGTCCTCCAACAATCCCTCCATGTTCCTCTGCTAAAATGATAGGACTTTCATGCTCTATCACACATCTCCTTAAGATGTTATATGCTACTGGTTTGTATAAATGACCTGCAATCAACTGATAATCTGTAGCTCTGACCACCAAATTTTTCATTTGAGCAGTAGTGAATTCTCTTAGTGCAAAACCTGTACTCAAAAACTCAATAATGTTAGCAAAATATTCATCATCTATTCATACTAAAAGCAATTGTGCATTTGGAAAGTTGTCTTCCAAGTTACTAGGTTCTTCTCCATTAGTTATCCTAGATAAGTGATCATGTCTTGCATTCAATCTTCCAGGCTTCACCATAACTTCAAAGTCAAACTCTTGAAACAAAATTATCCATTTTCATATCCTTCCCCCCAACACTGGCTTATTGACTAACTATCTCAAAGCATAATGATATGTAAACATCTTGAAATGTTGTCCTAACAATTAATGTTTGTATTTTTGCAAAGCATACACCATAGTTAATCCTTCTCTTTCTATAGTTTTATAGTTCTATTCTGAATATGATAACTTTCTTCTTGCAAATGCAATAGGGTGATCTATATCACCTTCTCCTGGTTGGGTTAATATTTCTCCTAATGCTATTGTTGATGCATCTACATGCACATGAAATTATTTTTCCCAATCTTCAAACACTAAAATCGGCACAGTAACCATCTTCTCCTTCAAAATATCCAAACTATGTTGCATTCATCATTCCACTGATACTTAGTGTCCTTGTTCAACAACTTCTCCATTGGCGCAGTAATCTGTGCATATCCTCTTATGAAATTATTGCAATACCCTGTATGTCCAAGTGTACTCTTCAACTAGCACACTGACTTTGGTGGTGGTAAGTTAACTATGATAACAATTTTAGCAGGATCAACCAACAAACCTTGTTTACACACCATGTGCCCTAACAAAATCCCAAAAAGTGCGATGAAAATACATTTCTTGATATTTAATGATATCTGACACTATCTGCATCTGTCCAACATCAACCTTAATACTTCAACATGATCCTTCAATAAACTGAACAATGTCCAATCATCCAAGTACACCTCCAAAAACTTATGAATGAAGTCCTTAAAAGTTGCTACTACTACCCTTGAAAAAATGGCTGGTGCATTTTTCAATCCAAATGGCATAATTGTGTACTGAAATGATCCCCATTATGTCGCAAATATTGTCTTTTGTCGATCTTATGGTGCAATCCTTATCTGATGATATCCTGAAAACCCATTTGGGAATGAATAAGCTTCTTGACCACCTACATTCTCAAAAAATTCGTTTGTAAATGGGGTATGAAAAGGATCATGTAGGCAAGCATCATTCAATTTTCTCAAATCTACACAAATCCTGATCCCTCCTTGCTTCTTTTCCTGCACTACCATAGGACTGATCCATTTTGATTCTTCCACAGACTCTATGACACCTGCTTCTAACATCTTGTCAACTTTTTCCTTTACTTTCTCCTTGTATATTGGGTTCATCCTATAAGGTCTCTGTCTTATAAGTCTAGCATATGGTTTCAAAGGGATCTTCATCTCTCCTAATTATCCTGCTAATCCCTTCATTTCTAAAAATTTTGTTGGGAATAAGTTATTGTATTTGCGCAGTAACTATGTGATCCTTTCTAATGTCTGATTATCCCAATAATCTCCAATACTGGCCATCTTTGGGTTTTCTGCAATTTCAATGTTTACCTTGTTGATATTCAAAGGTGCCGCGTAATCTTTTGAATCTAGCTTGGGACCTTCTACTTCCCTTTCACCTTCCACTTCTGGAATCTGGATATTGCGTGGGTTATCTTCATTCAGGTCTTCCTCTTATGTGACATGATATCAGGGTAATAATTGTCTGACAGTTTGTTTCTTCTTATATGTTGGGACTATTTCAAATTTTGGTTCTTCAAAAATCATGTCTCTTACCACTTTCATCATTGTATATTTCTTTGGACTTTCATGTTCAAAGGTAGATGTAACTATGAAATTACGTAGTATCTCTTCCTAGTTAGTAGTTTCTCTGCGTTGTTCCTGTTTTGTGTACCAGTTCCTTGGAATTCCTTCTAGTGTTTGAATAAAATGGTGTGTCCATTCTTTTGTGGGTACTAATCTCCATTGAACCATGCATCTATCTACATGTTCTTGTGGCTGTCCAAAGCCATCATATTTCTCCAAAAATATGTTATCATGCTTTGCGCCAAATCTAATGCGTAGTAACCTTTTGCATTGAAACCAGTTATTAATCTTCTTCTTATGTGTTCCACACCATCTCACAGGTGTAGCTTTCAAAGAAATACCTAATGTTGGTAATATTTTATTTTCCACAACCTCTACTTCAATATTTATTAAAAATTCTTCTAAGTCATTCATACCATAAAAAGTAAGAGGTTCTCTTACCTCTATACCAACCCATATTAGTGCACACGTCATTCTAGCGCATCTCCTGGTAGATAAATCATGTAGTCATTCCTGCCATTTTTCCAGTCCTATGTCAGAGACTAAAGCACAAGAACTAATAGTCCTCCAACTGAGCATTCAATCTGCATTTGGGTTGATATAATCTTCTTCGCGTGTGGTAGTTATGTATAGTTGATTCACATCTTTTGTAAGAATATTGTTTGTCGCAGGTTCCACATACCTTCCTCCTTCTTAGGGATCCAATAATGAAATAACTCTATAATCACATGATTCAAAGATCATATTTATTGTTTTCAAGTTAATAATAGTATGGTTATCAAAATCCCAATCCAAACCCAACAAAGATGGATATGGCAAAGTATTATCTACTATGTCTATGATTTCAATGTCTACCATGATGCGCACACCATCTAGATCTATTTAAATCCCTTTCAATCTTCAACTGAATAGGTAAATATCCCAATTGAGGTTCTCCCATAGCTTCCCAAGTCTTTTTTGGCAGAACGTTGACTTCAGACCCTAAGTCTAGGACGATATCCCCGATATTGAAATCTCTTATGTTTGCATTTAGCCTAAATTCTTGATTGGTTCTTCTCTTCTTCCAGACCTAATTCATTGTCTTTACCCCTTCTTGTAACATCCCCAGCCACAAACAGGCCAGGCAACACCACTTCTTGGACATGTCTCTTAGCTCTGACACCATTTTGTAACATCCCCAGCCAAATAGTAGGAAGACATCGTCACTGCGGAATTTAAACTGTAATACCATTTTGTGGCAGCCCCGACCACCCAGGTTGGGCCATGTAACACCACCAAAAAATTTCTAATCTATGATAGTTGGTCAATTGTTCATCCTAGAGTACATATATATTACATGCATTTCTAATGAAATAAAAGGAAATAAAATATACTACTACCATACTAACTCATGCGAAATTGATTGTAAATAATACATGCAATGAAAGCACATGATAACATTGTAAGAATCACATACATGCACCACAAACATCATTAAACACAGAATTGATACTTATCTTTGTATTGTGAATACCACCGATTGCGTGAATACCTTCCATGAACCTCCCAGCCTTAGACCACACTACTCATCACTCTCAACAGTGGGTCACCCTCGAGCTGGGAATAAACTACATCGGGCAAGGGATTCTTAGGCTTGGCAAGCCTAACAGGAATGTCGCACAGTTCAGCAGGAAGGATTCTCTCAGGAACCACTTACACCCACTTCTCACAGAATCTCATTCCTCACATGCATGTCCCACCCCAGGAGTATACACCTTCACTGTCACACAATTCATCAGCTACTCCACCTCTCTTTCGGGGCTTTAGCAATAGGTTGGAAAATAACTCTCAAAGCTCTGTAGCTGTTACTAGACTCCCTCCAGGACAATTCACTTCCTCAAAACACTCTCTCACTTGGAGAGAGTTGCTCACAGGCCTAACAACCTGCCTACTCAATCTGCGGGCCTAACAACCCGCCTTTGCAAACCATAGGCCTGACAACTTGTTTCTTCTATACAGGTCCTAAGACAAATGGGCAAGGGCGAAGGCAACAACAGAACTTGGGTAAGGCAGAGTATGGCTTAACAAAATACTAGTGCGCGCAAGTTACAGAGGTTCACGATGGTTACAGGTTCAATAATGGCGGAAATGGTTGGTTTTGTGCTTTCTCGGTGCGTGAGTGAACTTGTCAGGATAAACGTGACCGATTGGTCAGAGAATGGAGAGAATGCTGAGAGAGTGAAAGCCAACTGTGTGTCCCCACCCACCTCTGTGAGTCCCCCCCAAACAACAAGAATTCACACTTAAAACCGCATGTGCCTGAGTTGACACCTATCACTCATGAAGCGCGTTCCTTTCCTTTTGGAATTCATTCCCTCTTCCCAAAGGAACTTAGGATATAATCATATCCTTCTATCAACATTTACAATAATAATAAATTATTATTGGACTTAAGATCTTAAGCTTAGTCCTAATTTTCAGCCTCTCAGCCCCCTCTCCCTTACCCAGCCTAGTGGAGCTTAGTCCCCCATACTCTTTATTTGTGTTCGGTCTACATGCAACGATGTTTTTATATTAATAATATGAATATTTACATGTACAAAATAGGCTTTTGGCCTTTAACACCTAGGCTCACCGGCCTAATAAACACTTAAGCCTATCAGCTTATAATTTCTTGGCTCACTAGCCTACAAAACATGTTACAATTCATAAATACAAATGGGGCTCGTCCTTGGGGATATTACAATCCCCTCCCCTTATTTTTCCATTGTCCTCAGTGCAACTTATTTACACAGCATCAGCAAGATTTTCAAAATCTTCAAAAAGATGTGGGCATTCTACCTGCATAGCATCCTCATGCTCCCATTTCGCATCCTCATGCTCCCATTTCGCATCCTAGGGATCGTACCAGGTCCACTGGACCTTTAAAATCCCTATGGCTCAATTCCAGAGCTTATGTCTCTTCCAATCCAATATGCACACCAGATGCACTAGCAAGGCGCATTCTTGCTCCACCTGAATCACATTCCAATCAATCACATGATTAGGATCAGGTATATACTTCTTGAGCAATGAAACATGAAATACATTATGAACAATCATGGATACAGGCAATGCAAGCATATAAGAAACTAGTCCAATCCTTTCTAGTATTTCAAATGGTCCACAACATCTGGCTGCCAACTTGGTACAATTTTCCAGCTTCAAGGAACTTTTGTTGGATTTTACTTTCAAGAAAACATGATCACCCACTTTAAACTCCATGTGGATTGTGTTCTTATCAACATAACTTTTCTGCCTATCTTGAGCATCCTTCAAATTCTGCTTAATCTTCAGCATTTTTTCTTCCATTTCCTTGAGCAACTCTGTCCCAACCACTGCCCTATCAGTTGGGTTGTCCCAGCTTACTGGGGTGTTGCACTTTCCTCCATAAAGTGCTTCAAATAGGTTCATCTTCAGTGACACTTGATACCCATTATTGTAGGCAAATTATACGAAGTGTAGATAATCTTCCCATTTAGATGGTTTGTCCATCACATACATTCTTAACATATCTTCTATCACTTGGTTCACCCTCTCTGTCTTCCCATCAGACTCGGGATGATAAGTAGTGTTGAAGTTCATATTTGTTCTGAACCCTTTGAATAACCCCTTCTAGAACTTTTATGTAAAATTTGGGTCTCTGTCAGACACAATTGTCTTGGGTATGCCATGAAATCGTGTGACTTCCCTCATATAGATATCAACAACATTAGTTTCTTTGTGAGTAGTCTTCAATGGAATGAAATGGGCAGCTTTAGTAAGCTTGTCCACCACTACCATGATTGCATCATGTTGCTTGCTTGTTCTGGGAAATCCTGTGATGAAATCCATTGTCACCACTTCTCATTTCCACTCAGGAATGGGTAATGGGTGTAGTAAACCAGATGGTTGTCTATGCTCAGCCTTTACCTTTTGACATTTCAAGCATTTAGCTATGTATCCAACAATCTCCCTCTTCATGCCAAGCCAATAATATTGGCTCTTGACTACTGAAATTGTTTTCTGATATCCTGGGTGTCATGCATAAGGCACATTATGCATCTCTTTTAAAATTGCATTCGTCAATTCCATAGAATTGGGTACATAGACTCTGTTTTTGTACCGAAGGATTCCATCAATTCCCAATTCATAATCCTTGACCTTCTGCTGCATTTTACCTTGTTGCAATTTTGTTACTAATTCCATGTACTGCAAATCTGAATTTGCAGCTTCAGAAATTTTGCCTTTAAAATCCGTCGGATACATGTTAATGGTTGTAACATGCACTCTCTTGCTGAGTGTGTCAACCACTTTGTTCTCCTTTCCTTTGATGTGCTTGATATCAAATTCATACTTAGAGAGGAATTCCAACCATCTACTCTGCCTAGCATTCAAAGTAGGATGATCAAACAAATATTTCAGACCGTTATGGTCTATCCTTAGCTCAAACCTCTTTCCCATGAGGTAGTGCCTCCACTTCTTCAAAGTGTGCACTATGGCTGCCAATTCCAAATCATGAGTGGCATAGAGCCTTTCATGCTCTTTCAACTTCCTTGATTCATAACATACAACAAAACCATTTTGACTGAGGACTCCACCCAGTCCTTTTTTACATGCATTTATGCATACAATGGAGTCTTCATTCAGATCTATGATCTTCAAAATTGGAGCATTGGTTAACAACTGCTTCAATTGCTGGAAATTCTTTTCACATTCTTCTTTCCATTGAAATTTCTTCCCCTTCCTTTGCAAGGAAGTGATGGAGTGATCTATTCTTGAAAACCCTGCAATGAACCTTTTGTAGTAACCCGATAGACCCATGAAGTATCTGACTTCTGTCACATTCTTAGGTGTTGTCCACCCTTTAATGGCCTCAATATTTTCAGGGTCCACTACTATCCCTTATTCAGATATGATATGTCCCAAATAGTAAATTTTATTTTGATAAAATGAGCACTTGCTCAATTTAGCATACAACTGATGTTCTCTTAGCACTTGCAGCACCATCCTCAAATGATGCTCATGCTCTTATTCCGACTTGGAATATACAAGGATGTCATCCAGAAAAACGGTGACAAACTTGTCTAAATATTCCCGGAAAACACCATTCATTAAGCACATAAAAACAACTGGTGCATTTGACAACCCAAATGGCACCACTGTGAACTCATAATGACCATACCTTGTCCTGAAGGTGGTATTGTTGATATCTTCCTCTCTGATCCTTACCTGATGGTATCCTGACCTGAGATATATCTTTGAAAATATCTTTGCTTCTTTCAATTGATCAAAGAGATCATCAATCCTTGGCAGAGGATACTTGTTCTTTATAGTTACTTTATTCAACTATCTGAAGTCGATGCACAATATCAATGTACCATCTTTGTTTTTCACAAACAAGACTAGGGAACCCCAAGGTGACACACTTGGGCATATATACTCCTTCTTCAGATGTTCTTCAAGCTGCATTTTAATCTCCTTCAGCTCTGGTGTACTCATTTTGTAAGGAGTCTTTGATATTGGAGCTGCTCCAGGCATCAAATTAATAGAGAAATCAATATCTCTCTTTGGAGGTAGTCCCGGTACCTCCTTGAACACATCCTCAAAATCTTCCAGGACTGCATGATCTTCCAAATTTGGAAACTTATCCTTAGATGATTCCTCCATATGGGCTGCAAATATTTGACAGCCTTTCCTATAGCGCTTCTTTAGCTGCATTGCTGAAATTTCTCGGACAGTAACTGCTCTGGGAATTCCTTGGACTTTTTCCAATTTCCTTCTTCATCCATGCAAGTAAATGCCTTGTTAAGACAGTCTAATATTGAATGGTGTTGGTCCAACCAATCCATACCAATCAGGCAATCATATGATCCCAAAGGTAAGATGTTCAAATCTACCTTGGTACTCAGTCCATTCATACCCACTGGACATGATTTAACTAACTCAACAACCTTTCTATTGGTTTATGTATCTAGTTGCACCAGCCAAGATTTCACATGCTTGCTTCTTGGAAATTGCAACCTTTCCACTACCTTGGGATCTATATAACTATGACTAGCCCCTGAATCAATTAAAATAATAAAGGCATGGTTATTGATCATACCTTCAACTTCAATCATGTGTGATTGAAACTTAGCTTGCTTGTTGTCCAGGGCAGCTTAGATCCTTGGTATTCTACCGCCCATGTCCTCTATTATTTATGCTTGTTGAACATTGTGGACATATCTCACATTGTCACTTATGTGGGGGCAATATCTATACTTGTGATCCCCTTTACAACCCCAACATTGCATAGGTGGTTGTCTTGGCCTTTGTCCACCTACTTCAGCCATCCTGGGATCTCTAAACACTAGCCTTCTTTGAGGATTATTCCTGAAAAAGGGTGGCTTGTTCCCCTTTTACCTTTGTTCCCTCTTAAACTTCTTCTTGTCTTCCCAAGCTCTTTGGAAGGTAGGCTTTCCTTTATGCTGATCATATAAGCATTTCGCTCTCCTTATGTTTTCTTCCATATTTTTTAGGATCATCACATTGGATCTTGTCACTAAGGAAAGTTGGGAGTCCACTCAAATATATTTGGATTTTCACAGTCTCATCTTTGATGAAACAGACATACTTCAACAACTTTAGGAATCTTCTTTCATATTCATCTATAGTCATGCTGCCCAATTTGAGTTCAAAGAAATCTTTCATATTTATGTCATAGTATCTCTTAGTTAAGTATTTTTTTTCAAAGTGTTTCTTGAATTCCCTCCAGGTAACATTCTTCTCTTTGATATGTTGTACTTGCACAAGATGGTCCCACCACATGGATTATTTTCCTTTCAGTTGATACATTTCAATTCTTCCTTCTGCATGAGAGGAGTAATTATGCAGTTGGGAATATTTCCTCATGCCAAGAAGCCATGTATCAACATATTCCTCCTTCTGGTGCTCTCCATCAAACATAGGAGGTTTAATCGTGTTCATTTCACCCTTTAGTTCATCCACTCCAGATCTCCTATGCTTTCTGGTAGGAGATGGACTTGAACTACTGTGTTCCCTCCTCTTGGAGTGCCCTTGGGAGTGATGATGGTGTCTGCCAACACTCCTTGATTTTCTCTTCTCATCATGGGACCTATGACTTCCTGATTTACTGGCATCACTCTCCTTATCCAATTTATTTTCTATTATTTCTAGGCTTTGCATCAACTTTATGTTGAAATATCCTTGTTGTTCCCTATCTTTCATGAGCTTTTTGTTATCTGTTCGGTGAGTCTGGACATCTTTCTGCAACTTTTCAATGATTTTCATCATGTTTCCTTCCTTATCTATCTCTTCTTCATGCCCATTGGAGTTCGATCCTTAAACTCCTATATGGACATCCATTCCTCTAACTTCATTTTCCAAATTGTAAGCACCCCATGCCTTCCCCATTTCTCTGAACTATGCGGCAATTCAATTTGGTTCTAACAATCGTTAACTCTACAAAATGTGCATTCAACCGAAATTTTGTCAGGCTATCAGACTTTAATAATTTTCTAGAATAAACCAATCTGATTCAACAAAACAATATCATATTCCATTTTATGCAGGTCTTGGTCGGTCAAGAACCCCTCAACTTCAATATCTAAGCCCAGTTTTGTTCTACCACAAATTTCGGGCACTAGCCCCTTTTCTTCAGCCCTTGGCTTGCATGTCACTGCGGTTGTGACCCAACTCTTATGATTTGAGTGCTTATCCGGAGATCTGAAACTTCAGGCTCTAGGCTTCAGAGGATTTCCCTTTTTCCACACGTCCCAACATCATTGAACAACAAATTCTAGAATGTGCGAAGAACGATGGATATATGGTCCACCTTCCTTCATGCACCACTTCTTCCAGAGTGTCAAGTCTCCAGACTTCACAATCTGGCGCCACGCGTCCACTGGGGCCCACGGTTTCCATGCTCGAACTAATAAATGTCAAAAACATCACATCAAATTTAATACTTTTCAAATTGCAAGGACATGGGTTGGTGGTTTTGGAGTAACCCGTCGATCGTTCCGCAATTGTCCCCACGCTGACACATACCCCTTTTGGAAAACCATGGTTTGGATTGCAGGACCGCCTTGTAGAATTATTTGTTGTGCAACTTGGATCTCTGCAATGCCTCCCAGCTCTCGATATTGATAGATCATGACGAAAGTTAATGCAGGCCCAATCCAGCTAAATTCTTCGTCACGCTTAACTACCTTGTGCCAACACCAGGAGCACCACTCGGCAGGACACACGAAGCTGATACGTGGTCCAATCAGGCGGGTGACATATGTCACATTCTAACAGCATTTCCATCTTACCAAGGTTATTAACTTGTTGACATGTGGCACACATGCCATGTGTCCACGTCATCCGCAATGACGTCAACATGCCACGTCACTCTGGGACTTCAGGCTTTGCGATATTTCACCTTCGCACACTTCATTTCTTCTGAACGTCGAACTCCCAAACAAGTCGATCTTTTGACACGCGTCTCTTGCGATGAATGGTCCAGATTAACTCAGGACTTCAGGACTTCGGGAGTTTGCACATCAAGACACTCAATTTCTCCCAAATGTCATATTCCCAAACAAGCTAACTTGCTGACACGTGTTCCTTGCTTGGATTGATGGACAGGAAATACACAAAGTTCACTCTATCTTCTCTACACGTGATCGAGAGTTGTGACCTCGGCTTAACATTTGGGCACTTATCTCACTTTGCAAGATCTCCAAACATGCTTTAAGGAACCATGAATATCAACAGCCATGAGTGATTGTGGGAACTCAACTTGCTCACTCTTTAATTTCCTTCCCGATCTCCACAATGTGAATATGCTCACCCCTAGTGGAATCGATATCCATCGTTGATCTGTTGATCTAGCAAGATCAACGATCCTGAGGGATTGCGGAGTCTCAACTTACTCTCACTTTAATTTCCTTCCTGATCTCCACAATCTCTCCTCATCGTCGATCTCCCCTCAATGAGATCTGACATTCATGACTTAATCTTCGCCCGATATGACGGCTCAACTTCAAACCTTGCAGTTCCAAACCCTTGGTTACTACAATCTCTCTTGTCTGTTATATTTCTTGAACCTCTATACCTCCTAAGCTTCCAAAGATGGACAAGTTTTTCTCTTGGCACTCTGGAATGCTCTGAATTCAAATTTTGACCTCTCAACAACAATTTTCTCAGAGATTTTGATTCCATAACCACTTATACGGCCTAATTCAGACTCAATGTTGAAAACTGGGCTCTAAACTTCAATTTTGTCCATTTCAACAACAATTATTTTCTGGAACTTTTGCTTCATCTTTCACTAACATGGCCCATCCAAGATCAGTGTTGAAACCATGGCTTTGATACCATTTTGTAACATCCCTAGCCACCAAAAGGCCAGGAAACGCCACTTCTTGGACATCTCTCTTATCTCTGATACCATTTTGTAATGTCCCCATCCAAACAACAGGAAGACATCATCACTGCGGAATTTAAACTGTAATACCATTTTGTGGCAACCTCGGCCACCCAGGTCATTCCATGTAACACCATGAACAGACTGCTAAGCTTTGATATCTGGTTAATTGTTCATCCTGGAGTACATATATATTACATGCATTTCTAATGAAATAAAAGGCAATAAAATATACTACTACTATACTAACTCATGTGAAATTGATCGCAAATCATACATGCAACGAAATCACATGATAACATTGTAAGAGTAACATACATGCACCACATACATCATTAAACACAGAATTGATGCTTATCTTTGGATTGTGAAGACCACTGACTGCGTGTAGACCTTCCATGAACCTCCCAGCATTAGACTACACTGCTCATCACTCTCGGCAGTGGGTCACCCCCGAGATGGGACTAAACTTCAGTGGGAAAGGGATTCCTAGACTTGGCAAGGCTAACAAGAATGTTTCATAGTTCAATAGGAAGGATTCTCTCAGGATCCACTTACGCCCACTTCTCATAGACTCCCATTCCCCACATGCCTGTCCCACCCCAGGAGTATACACCTTCACTATCACACAGTTCATCGGCTGCTCCACCTCCCTTCTGAGGCTTCAGCAACAGGTCAGACAAGAACTCTTAGAGCTCTGTAGCTTTTACTGGACTCCCTCCAGGAGAATTCACTTCCTCAGCACACTCTCTCACCTGGAGAGAGTTGCTCATAGGCATAACAACCTGCCTTTGCAAACCACATGCCTGACAACCTATTTCTTTTATCCAGCTCTTAAGACAAATGGGAAAAGGCGGAGGAAACAACATAACTTGGGTAAGGTAGAGTACGGCTCAGCAAAATACTAGTGTGCACAATTTACAGAGGTTCACGATGGCCACGGGTTCAAAAATGGTGGAAATGGTTGCCTGCGTGCTTTCTTGGTGCGTGAGTGAAATTGTCAGGATAAAGGTGGCCAACTGGTCAGAGAATGGTGAGAATGGTGAGAGCATGAGATCCAACTGTGTGTCCCCCCCACCTCTATGAGTCCCCCTCAAACAACAAGAATTCCCACTTAAAACTGCATGTGCCTAAGATGACACCTGTCGCTCATGAAGCACGTTCCTTTCCATTTGGAAGTCATTCCCTCTTCCCAAAAGAACTTAGGATATAATCATATCCTTCTATCAACATTTAGAATAATAATAAATAATTCTTGGACTTAAGCTCTTAAGATTAGTCCCAATTTCCAGCCTCTCAGACCCCTCTCCATTACCCAGACTAGTGGAGCTTATTCACCCATACTCTTTCTTCGTGGTCGGTCTACACGCAACGATGTTTTTATATTAATAATATGAATATTTACATGTACAAAACAGGCTCCTGACCTTTAACACCTAGGCTCTCCGAACTAATAAACACTTAATCCTATCAACTTATAATTTCTTGGCTCACCAACCTACAAAACATTTTACAATTCATAAATACAATTGGGGCTCATCCTTGAGGATATTACACTTCTTCCCCAGGATGACACTTTTCTAACAATTTTTGCAATATTTGTAAAGGGTTTCTATCATTCAACAACTTTACACAAGATCCAAAAAAGTTTCTTAAGTTACTTACTTGCTCTAAAGATTTTTCTTTATTGGTCTGATCAAACAAGGGAGGCATGTCGTACATTGGTACATCATCAATTGGTTTTGTCCCTGACCTAGACGTAATTTTTCCTTCAAAATGTCATGTCTATCTTCCTTGAATATATCTTTCTCTTTGCGTGCATCAAACTTTTGCTCGGGCACTGTGTTCTTTCTGACCCACTAGTATTGATATTGATCCTTCTTTGTTGCATCTTCCTCTATCTTAGCTCCCCATTTAACAACTGTCTTAGCTCCCCATTTAGTAACTATGTTAATCTTCTTGTCATCCTCTTCTCTGTTTTCTACAACAATCCATTGCACGTTCTGGTTGGTCTGGTTCCACTTGTCCTATATCTTTATCAAAAGTGTTGGACAGTCTTATGTTTCATGGTATGTTGCGTGACAATACATACATGTCGTAGGTAGTTGTGGGAAGTCTCTTGCATAGTGCCCTAGTTTCTCACAATTATGACAAATTATCGGTCCTCGACCTCCTCCAAATCCGCTTCCTCCACAACCTCCTCCTTTGAAGCCTCCTATGTTTCCCTGATTATCTTCGCGTGGTGTATTATAATGAGGTCCTTGATTATACTATGGTTGTGCGTTATTGTACTACGATGGTGTTGCGCACTGTTGTGCAAAATTATACTATTGTTTCCCTTGAAACTATTGTGCATTATATTGTGGTTGTGTTGCATAATGTTGCACGAGACTACATTGTGGTTGTTGTGCATTCTCATACTATGGTTGCTACACAGATTGTCTTGTTACATGTTCATCCTGCACCCTGTATGTATCTGCAATTTGTTCTTTCATCATCTGCAAGGTTCTTCATTCCTTGTCTTCGTGTCCAACAGAATTACAAAAGTTACAAAATGTACTCTTCGGTACTGTCTGATATTTCTGCATTAGGGGGAAATGATAGGGATCATGCCCATGTGTTTTGAAAATCTCACACAATGGTCCTCCTGAAGCTAAAGGATTTGGCATACCCACTCCTATATACTATAATGGACACTCATTCTTATGATGGCCTTCTATCCTACACATTGTACACCAGACATCTTCTCTTTTCTCCTTACCTTTATTTTGATTCAACTGAAATGTTAAGTTCTTCAGATCTTTCTTTAACTCTTCCATAGTTGGATCTATATGCTTGTATTGGTTTTCCTCTAATTGTAAGGCTACTTGCAGAGCCTCAGCCTGTTTCTAAAAATTTTGTTGCCCCAAAGGATACTTCAAGTGTGGCAACAAATAATTAACAAACAAATGTCTATGATGCATATCAGAAATAGGGAACTTCAACTTACCTTTGAGTCTTTTAAACTTCTAATCAACCTCCCAGACTAATTCCCCTGGCTTCTACTTAATCTCTATCATCTCGTTCATGAACTGATCCTCTAAGCTTGGCTTCTGAAATTCATTGATTAGTTGCCTCTTCACCTCTGATACAGTTGTAGGTGCTCATGTTGGGTTATTTCCTTCAAGACCCATGTACCAATCTAATGCACGGTCTCTAAATGTGATTTCCAACTGCGCAACCTTTTTATCTTCATATGTAATATGTTTTTCTACCCATATCTTCTCACAGATAAACAAATTCTTTTTTGGGTCATCTGACCAGTCCCCTCACAATTCTGGTAACCTAATAGTTGAATCTTATCCTGACATTGTGAAGTTCGTTGTACTACCACCTCCACGCGGTGTAGATACTTGACTACTACTTGTTGAAATTTCACTTCTTCTACTGGACCCACATCCTATACAAAATCTTCTACCACAAATCACTTGTTGGGTAACCGGTTTTTCTTCTTCATATGAATTAGTCGCACATGGGGTTGTGGGTTCCACACTAATTCGGATCTAGAATGGAGATCCTTCTTCTATGTCTGACCCATGACCTATTTTTTTCCTCTCATATGTAGCGTGCAAGATATCCTCAATATACCCCATGGCCCAGAGATCCTCTACCTCTTCCTCATCATTGTCCAAGCCCTCTCACTCGGATACTGCCCTCTTTTTTATATTCATCTTATAATGGTAGGGTCCTCCGCTGTGCGTCACACCTACTTTCCTTATGATCTTCCTTGTATGTTCATAATCCATCGTGATGGGGTCCATTGCTTCCTTCTTCTGGCTACTCTCCAGAGCCTTCTCCATATCTCAGATATTTCTTATTGCTTCCCCCAACTCCCCCATGCGCGCAGAGTGATATAGTTGTATGATTCCATAGTCATCATGCCTTTATCATGTAGTAATATCTTGATCGATGTGTAAAGTGACCTGATGTACCTCCCTCTAGGTCCTCTTAAGAAATCCTGCTCTGCAGCAGTATATGACTTTGTTTTTGTTGGCTACCCAAATAGCATCTTGTTTTTCATTGTCATTTGAAATACAAAATCATTTCTTATACTCACTAACTTCATATGTCTTTATGCATCAGATTGATTGATTTTATTTTGTAAAGATGTGAGTGTTTAATGCCAATCAATTCTATTTGAATTCTTATCATTTTCGTAAGAATATGTTTGGTCAATTTTTTATCGTTTTCCATTTTCAATTTCATGACTGTGAAGCATGAAATTGAAGTTTCTTTTTGTGAAAATCGTTGATCGAATTCTTGTGACTGTATCCCTCTACATGAGTTAAAGATTATTGTTTGTTTGATTTAACCAATCTAAGGTCTAAATAAGAAGATTCTTGAAATATGTTTAAATGGAAGATCTTTGAATTATGTTGAAACAACCTAATTAGACTCACTTCCTACAAACTAAAATCAATTTTAAAAGGATTGGGTTTTGATATAAACAAACTTATGAACTTGGATGTCAGGCTCGAATAAAAACCTTGATTAAAACTATTGACTAATATGGGTGATATGGGGTTGCACTTAAAACCTTACCTCTCTAAACGGTCTTGATATAAAACTTTTCCACCCACCATTGTCATATCACGACATGACGTTAGTAATGTTCACTTAACGTGGACTGACCTCTCAGCTGTCACATGAATTTTTACACTGAGTGGTGTTAATGACCTCGAAATCAGGTTAGTAGCTTGTGGTAGGTCGTGAGGGTTTCATGGGGGTTTTAGCCTCGAACCTCTCTGTCCTATGGTCTATTGGAGGTAATCAGAACATGGAGTGGGAGATAATGGTGGAGTGCCCTCAAATCCTCGATTATGTGTTTATTGTCAGGTATGTTCATTTGGCCTCTTTCAATGTGTATGGGTTTGGTCTGTTGCGGTTACAGATTTCTCTCCTTCATGAAAACTATTTCCATGTCTTTTGGTTTACCTATTTTGATTTTATGGCTACCGTGGTTAGAATAGATTTGAATGGCCCCAAACCATGTTGTCCCATGACGACGTGATGGGTAGGCTTGCCCAGTTTGGTTGGTTAGGTTTTATCCAGTCATTTAATGGTTTCAATTTAGAAGTGTCCAAGGCATTTGCCAGGACTTTTGATGGCACCAAAGCCAAAATTGGGGATGTTTAGATACAAGTCACAGAGGAATTCATAGTTAAGGCAACAAGCCTTCCTCGGGAAGGTGATAGGTGGTTTAAAAATATGAAGGTAACCCATATTCCATGGTGGTCTCTATTGATGTCCAAAAGGTCGCAATACCATGTAAAAGGTATGTCATTAGAGGTATTTAATACCTGTTGGCACAGTTTATTGTTGATTATCAAGCAATTTGTTACCTGTGAAGGGCGCTACGGTTTAGTGTTCCTTTTCCACATACGGTTGCTAATGGTGTTCCGGGGGTTTAGTTTAAACTTACCCTTCTACTTGCTTAAGAGCATGCAAAAAATGTTGAAATTTTATCAATGGTTAAGCCCTAATCCTGAGACTAGCTTGTTTCACCACGACCTAACTCGTATATTGGTCAATTTCCATTTGGTTAGCACAGGGGACACTTGGAAAGGTTTTTTTGTAAGGAATGAATTCCTACACCCGCAAATTGATCCCACCATCGACTTAACACAGGGTGTTGAAGAGCCTCTCTCTCCCAAAGCTTCGCCTAATTCACCTCATGATTTTTTAATTGAGATTCATTTTCAAAATGACCCTGTCGTTTCACCCGATGCTCAAAAAGAGGCTTTTCCTATGACTATATTGGCACCCAAAACACATGATTTTGTGTCGAATAAACCTTTAGAATATGTCCTTAGTCGTTTAATAAATGGTTCGTTAAATGTTGTTGATCCATCACAGTCTTTGATACCAGCAGTTAGTGAGAAATTTAAAGAATAGGATAAACAAAATAGGCATTTGCAGGAGGTTTGTGAAGTTGATTTTAAAAACAAAAGAAATGGTTGAATCTTATCTAGGATGATAAAGAACAAACGTAAATAGAGAAACGATCCTATTCAAACAATTATAATAGAATATCTAAACTATGTTGAAAGTACAAGTCCAAGCTCATTAGAGGATAGTCATCCACAGTGTGACTTTGTTTCTAATTTACCTCCGTTCCTCCAAAACTATGACAGATTCGCAGGAATCCAGGCCGATCTAAAGGCTAATTCGATACAAGAAAAGTCCCTAAACTCAGACCACCAACAATTTCTTCAGAATCTGGAACCTGTGTGGTGTGATGAATGCTTAGAGTGGATCCAGAGGTATTACACAGACGTCCCATACATACAAATGCATCTTAATCAGGTTATAAATCAAAACAGGGATCTTGAAAGAGAAAATCGGGAATTGAGGTATGAATTACAACGAAATGTTCCTCGGGCAAACAAAATATCCAAGAAATATGGAGATATTATTATTAAGAATTCAACCAATATCAATGTTATTATGAGATCATAGATGCACGAATACTCTTTTTCCAATGTTTAATTTGGGTAAATAAATCTATGTTTTTGTTTTTATTTGATATGTTAGCTAAGCAATTGTTGTTACATTGTTTTTAGACTATCTATAGAATCAAAGATTTTGTAGCTTGCCTTAAATTAGTTAATGAGATTTTTAATTGGATTTTAATTTTACTTTCAGGTCTCAAAAAACAATGGGAAGATGTCCTATGTGTTGCTGACTTATGGAAGAATCATTAAGTATTTATGTTTTAAAAGTAGTTTCTATTTTAAACAATGCAAAATGTAATTTTGAAAAACTGTTATAACAAACTTTTATAAGTTGTTGTAAACATTACTGTTATAAACTCAAGTTAGGATTTGGTTTTAAAAATACTCTATTTTTTAAGATTTACCTCTATCTTGTGGATATGAGAGGTAGATCATTGTGGTGTTTAAATATTTGAATAGTTTGGTTATCAGGAATGGTGAAAATTTTGGGAGAGGGACTACCGAATACTTTTTTTTGAAGAATATAGAATCATAATTTAGCTAAGGCTTTCGTCATGCAAGTTAAAGAGTTTGTTTTCATTATAATATCTCTGATGATGGTTCATATTCTTTGAGTACTTGATTATGAATTGATTTAAATTAGATTTAGTTTGTTTGATCAATACATGGTTCATTATTATCATTTATTCATTAATGCTTTCAATCTTTTTATAGTCCATGATTCCAAATTATACAGTTCCAGGTGATTGTATTATCTTGGTGTAAATATCGAACTATATTGAATTTGTTCATGTAATTTGAGTTTGTACAGATCTATTGGTTCAATAGAATTTGACTTCTTATTGTAAATAGTCACTTATTTCTTCACCTAGGATTATCAATACTAAATGTTGTCCTTTCTGTATTATGAATGAGATTTGAATTTTCAAAGTGAAGTGACTTTCTCTTGGCATTTTATAATCTTGGAATTATACAATTTCCTGCTATAGATTTCTTTTAACAAGCAGATTGTTGGAGCAGTATGATACAGGAAGGCACAACTACAGTTCCCCTCTTTTAATACTGGCCAGTTTTAGGTTAGTAAGTTCTATTTGCTTTTATTTTTGTATTTTATTCATGAAAGTAGACCCATATTTAATCTTAAATACTTTCCTTATTTAAGCCATAACATTAGCATCTTCATTCACTCTTTTATTTTATTTTATTTTATTTTCAAAGGTAAAAGTAGATTAGTAATTAATCTTAGATCCATTTACATTTTTCATGAGTTTCATTCTCTTTTATATGTAAATGTGTTGAACCTGCATAGAATAGATCTAGCTAGAAAATACCACACACATTTGCAGAGAGAATTTGAGAAAGAAGAAGCAAGAGAGAAAGAATGGAAGAATTATCATTAACCGTAATGAATAATGAATAATTTACACATGATATACTTTGTATAAATCAACCAAATCGCACTGGAGGTGAAGCCAATGTGCCATAGTAGTGTTCTAGAGTGATCTAGACACACACCAGAAGTTACAGGAGTGAACTACCACCTAATCTAGTCTCTCGGGCAGTTACGAGAATGAACTACCACCTAGCTGAGTTAACTAGTCTACCAATCTTCAGTTAACTGACTAAAACAAAGTGAAGTGAGGAGGAGATCAGGGAATCATGGGTAATGAGCTAGTCTGGTGATGATACCAAGGCTAATGTGCATTAGTTGGTGATGATCCCAATGTTGCATGGTGACAAAACCAATGCAGCATCTAGACTCCACTCAACTAGTCAAACTGAAGTGAAAACTGAAGAGAATATTCTCCCTAGAGGAATATTCTTCCTAAAATTTAGGAGACTAGCTAATTAATAATAAACGAGGAAAAAACTTAGGAAAAACAAATCCTATGTGTGTGTGTGAAGTAACTCCAACACCCCTCTGAACATCACTATGGTGAAAATAAAGAATGGGTCCCGACAACGAGCCAATGTTAGGTACCCAAATACAAAAGATACACTGAAATAAATTGAGGAAAGAGGGAAAACCTCATGGGAAAATCCCCCCCTGTAGGTACAATGTATGTAAAAAATAAGAACTAAAGTTGTTAGGTAATTGTGTGCTTCACTCCAAGACGACTTCGTAGAGAATGGAACTTCTTCTCAGTGAAGATGTTTGTCGTTTGTTTTGCTGAAGGACATAACTGTAGGTCAATGATCCCCTCGTGTACTAAGTCCCAGATGTAGTGCATGAGGATCTCAATGTGCTTCATCCGCTGCCTATGAACTGGATCTCTGCAGAACTTCAAAGTGCTCTAGCTGTCACACTAGATGACGAACGGTCGATGAAACTGAATTCCCAACTCAATGAGAAAATGTTCTAGCCACATAGTGTTGATACTGAGAGGGGGGTGAATCAGTATCAAGTACAATTTAAAAAAAAAATAAACTTATACTTCAACCAGATTATATATTCAGTTATATCCAATGAGCAATGAACAATAGTAGAAGAGTTACACCAATACACCACAATACACCATGCACAATATATGAGAAATAACAAATAGTTAAGGGAAGTAATGACTTCCAAAGGTAGCTACAGCTTCCAAATATAAAGGGATGGATAAACCTCCAAAAGGAATATACAGTCCTCCAATATCAAGAGAGGGTTGACCTCTCCATCCTTGCCCTTCCTTCCACCCAAGAATATATGAGAGATAATAAAACTTTACATTAAATTAACACCATCAACCAACCATCACATAGAACCTGATAATGCTTCCTGAGACTTCTTCAACTTCTGCAATTCTTCACTTCTTAGAATACTCTAAGCTTGTAGATAATATAACTCAATGTATTCTCTTAAACTCCTCCAAATTTCACTCCTTGAATCCTCCCAGAAAAGAAGTTATAGAGAAAATGGTAGACCTTATTCAATTCTTGTTTATTCAGGAAACAAAACTTGTACAGCATGCCCCGTGCTCAATATTTAACATAATATTATGAAATTCATACAAATGATACTACAGCTCGTACTCTTTCCAATTCAATTTGTCTCACTTCATTTGGATTCTCTATGAAGACGTTATGACTATTTTACCCAAAACACTTGTTTATGACTAGCTTCAGAACTAGTAAAAAACCCTATCTTCCACAGAGTGTATATCCACAATTATAGAGAATAAAGAACTGAAATTTTTACCATGGGTACCTCGATATGCCTTCCCAATAGCATAAAAATCTCACCATTTGAATCGTTCTAGAAAAAAAATTATAGTGAAAATGCTAAGATGACCTGTAAATAACATACCTTAGAACACATCACTAAAAGACTTCATCCTCCCTTGAAATTCGGCCTTCTTTACTTCAAATTTCCTCTGAAATTCAACTTATATCTCCTTGTTCATTAACAAACTTGTGTGTCTTGAAAAATGAATGTATAATGAGATGTATTTATACCCTTTATGTCACTTCCTTTTAACATTAGGGTCGACCTGACACTTTCTTATTTTGTAATTTTTTTCTTTAATTATCTCCAGGGTCGACCAGTACTTCCTTCTTCAATTTACTTTGTCATCTTCAAAAATTCATTTCTCCTCAACCATGAGGATCCACGTGACGTGTATAATATCCATGTATAATATCCATCAATGGGTGTTGAATCTGCATGTGCATTGTCCTTCATGTCCAAATACCTTCATCAATCTTGGGGTCCAAAACCAATGACTAGGGTTGACATCAATGACAACAACCAATATTCCAACAATCTCCCCCTTTGTCATTGATGGAAACACTCATGCTCCCCCTTTCATCGTGATCCCAATTTCTCTCCCCCTTTGACATCAATGGCACAGGGTGGGGTTGCTCCCCCCTGAGTTCAATGGCATAAGGTGACCTTATTCTTTGGGGTTGCTCCCCCTGAACATGTGGCACTCAATAATACTTCATCCTTATTTTTGGTCTTTGGGACTTTTTCTTCCTTGGAATCCTTTTGTGTGGCTTTTGTCTTCTCTCTCTTCTTCATGTCTAGGATGTATATGTTGTTCGGTCTTCTTGTTGCAGTTGCAACCAATCTTCCTGAGTTATTTTCTCTGATTTTACATTTTCGGGAGTCAAACGTAAGAGTGTATCCTTGATCACATATTTCGTTGACACTGAGGAGATTATGCTTCAGATATTCAACCAATAGGACTTTTCATGCTTTTACATTTTCACTTCCAAGCTTTACAATTCCTTTTCCAAGTATTTTGGTAGATGATTCATCTCCAAATGCAACATTTCCACCCTTTTTCTTCCAACTGACAAATTTCCTTTGATCTCCATTCATATGAGATGAGCACCCACTGTCTATGAACCATTCATCTTCTTCTTTGCATTCTTTAGCGACCAATGTTATTCGACAGTTTTCATTGTGTGGAATTTCTTTCATTTTCCATGTTGTAGTTGGTATAGGGACATTTGGCATAGGATTATCTTCCTTCATCTCTCTACAATCTCGTGCTTTGTGACCAATATTATTGCACTTGTAGCATACAATATTTTGATCCATTAATGGGTCAAATGGATTATAATTTATGTTGACAGGTCTACGAGCATTTCAATATCTACTATTTGCACCATTAATGTAGCTTGCGTAGTTATTCCTTTCATTGATTCTACAATTGATTGCCTTGTGTCCAAAACTTCCACAAGTATAACAATGTCCAAGAAAGAAATTTTGATACCTGGGAGTAAGTGATCTTCTATGTGTTTTGGTCCATCTGGGTTCATGATCTATTCTTCTTTAGTTTCCTTCATAATGATTTTTTTCGTACCTAATGGGAGAGGATCTTCATGATGTCTCATTCCTTTTGAATTCTAGTCTTCTATCTTGTTGTTCAACTTGCTCTGGAGTGTTGGTTTCATCATTTTCATCTTCCTTCTCTTGTTTTGTTGTCTTCAAATTGTCATTATATCCTAGTCTTGTCTTGTCGTTTGGAGATCTTTGATTTCTAAGGATCTCATCTAATTTTTCATTTCTTTTTTCGAACTTCTTCAACTTTTCTATTGTCAATAGTAGCTCCCCTTTTGTGTGATCCAATTCTTCTTTCAATTTCTCATAATCTTCTAATTGTTCCTTCAAGATATCAATGGTCTTTTCAAGCTTGTAATTCTCTTCTTCACAACGACTCAATTCACATTTTAGTATTATATTTTTGTTTCTAAGCTTTCTATTTTCAGTTTAAACATGCTTCAACTTTTCAAGATTCTCGTCTTCTTTTTCACTCTCTGCATTGTCTTTATATCTCCAAAAGGAATCAAGGTTGGTTTCTTCCTCTGAATCTTCTTCGAAAATGATTTCTTCTTCTTTAGAACTCTTGTGATCAACATCCTGGGTTTCTTGGGTTATGAAGAGGACTTCTCCTCCATAATTATCTTCTTCATCACTCTCATCTGAGGATATGTCATCATCCTTGGAGTAGAAGCTCTTTTTATTGTTGAGGCTTCTCTTTTTATAGTAGCAGTTTTCAACAATATGTCTACCACAGTTAAAGCATTTGAGAGAAGACTTACCTTTGTATCTTCTTGTTCCCTTATGGAACCTTCTTACAAAATTTGCTATTTATTCATCAAGGTAATTATCCTTGTCTTTTGTCTTATTTATGGCTTTAAAGGATGCTTCATTGTTTGGCTGGTCACTTTATGTACATGTTCTCATTTCATATGCTATAAGAGACCCATGTAATTCATCCATTGTCATTTTGGTCAAGTCCCTAGTTTCTTCAATGGTGGAGACCTTAACATCATACTTCAAGAGAAGTGATCTCAACACTTTTTGTACAACCAAGGATTCATTGAGCTCTTCACCGAATACTATGATAGCATTAACAACTTCATCAACTCTAAGAAAATAGGTTGCAATATATTCCTTTTCATCCATCTTCAAATTTTCAAATTCTACTCTATGTCATTGAAGCTTGGCCTGCTTAATTTTTGGATCACCTTCGTAGATACTCTTGAGTTTGTCCCATACCTCTTTAGCAGTGTTGCAACCCATCACTTTTCTAGCAATGGTTGGTGCCAATTCTTCTAGAATAACATGCATGGCTTTTGAATTACAACTCATAAGCTTCTTCTCATTTGGATCGGTTGGAGCATTATTTGGGATTACATAGCCATTTACAACTGAGTACCAAATGTCTACTCCCAAAGTTGTTAGGTAAGTTTTCACTCTATCACTTCAGTGGGCATAATTTATTCCATCAAATATTTGAATCCCATTTGAAATGTGCTCATGGTCATCCATCTCTGCTCAGGATTTTCCTTCGAGTGGTTAAGTTGTTCTGAAGGCAACCTGCTCTGATACCAATTGTTGATACTAGGAGGGGGGTGAATCAGTATCAAGTACAATTTAAAAAAAAAAAATCAACTTATACTTGAACCAGATTATATATTCAGTTATATCCAATGAGAAATGAACAATAATAGAAGAGTTACACCAATACACCACAATACACCATGCACAATATATGAGAAATAGCCAATAGTTATTGTTCAAGGGAAGTAATGACTTCCAAAGGTAGCTACAGCTTCCAAATATAAAGGGATGGATAAACCTCCAAAAGGAAGATACAATCCTCCAATATCAAGAAAGGGTTGACCTCTCCATCCTTCCCCCTTCCTTCCACCCAAGAATATATGAGAGATAATAAAAATTTACATTAAATTATCACCATCAACCAACCATCACATAGAACTTGATGATGCTTCCTGAGACTTCTTCAACTTTTGCAATTCTTCACTTCTTATAATACTTTGATCCTTTAGATAATATAACTCAATGTATTCTCTGAAAATCCTCCAAGTTTCATTCCTTGAATCCTCCCAGAAAAGGAGTTATAGAGAAAATGGTAGACCTTATTCAATTCTGGTTTATTCAGGAGAGAAAACTTGTACAACATGCCCCGCGCTTAATATTTAACATAATATTTTGAAATTCGTACAAAGGAAACCACAGCCCGTACTCTTTCCAATGTAATTGGTCTCACTTCATTTGGATTCTCTGTGAAGACGTTATGATTGTTTTACCTGGAACACATGTTTATGACTAGCTTCAAGACTAGTCAAAAACCCTATCTTCCACAGAGTGTATCTCCACAATTATAACGAATAAAGAGATGAAATTTTTACCACACGTACCTCGATATGTCTTCTCAATAGCATAAAAATTTCATCCTCTGAATCGTTCTAGAAACAAATTTATAGTGAAAATGGTAAGATGACCTGTAAATAACATACCTTAGAACACATCACCAAAAGACTTCATCCTCCCTTGAAATTTGGTCTTCTTTACTTCAAATTTCCTCTGAAATTCGACTTATATCTCCTTGTTCATTAACAAACTTGTGTGTGTTGAAAAATGAATGTATAATGAGATGTATTTATACCCTTTATGTCACTTCCTTTTAACATTAGGGTCGACCTGACACTTTCTTATTTTGTAATTCTTTTCTTTAATTATCTTTAGGGTCAACTTGTACTTCCTTCTTAAATTCACTTTGACATCTTCAAAAATTCATTTCTCCTCAACCATGAGGATCCGCGTGATGTACCACCTACCACTGGAAACAACATGATGTATACTATCCATCAATGGGTGTTGTGTCTTCATGTGCACTGTCCTTCATGTCCAAATACCTTCATCAATCTTGGGGTCCAAAACCAATTACTAGGGTCGACATCTATGAAAATAACCAATATTCCAAAACATAGCATGTATGGTTATGTTAACTACCCCTCTGTACTCTGCCTTAGCTGAAAAAAGAGCAATAGCAGCATGCTTCTTGCTCGACCAACAGATAGGCCCAGAACCAAGACTACGTGAGTAACCAGATGTATACTTGTGATCAGTGCTATCACCAGCCCAGATATAATCAGCGAACCTGATGAGATATAATGTAGAGTCTTTTGCATAATGAATCCCAAAGGTGATGGTGCCCTGTACGTATCGAAGGATATGCTTTGCGGCCTTCCAATGTAGCTCATGTGGCTCCTACATGAACCTGGAAACTATGCCAACTACATAGGAGAGGTCTGGTCTGGAGTGTGTGAGATACAACAAGCTCCCCACTAGTTGTCTGTACAGTGTGATGTTAACTAGTGGAGTGTCCCCGCCATCCTCAAGTTTGACTCCTGATAGGAAAGGAGTCGGAGCAGACTTGCAGTCTATCATGTGAAATCTCTCAAGGAGATCTCGAGCATACTTGGCATGAGACAGTTTGATGCCTGATGCATCTTGACTGATCTCGATTCCAAGGAATAAGTGTAGTGGACCCATGTCCATCATCAAAAACATATCATGTAGAATCATCTTGGCTACAACATTCATTGAATTCGAGCAATCGGTGATCAACAAATCATCAACATACAGAACTAAGAGTAGAATTGAATCAGTCGTCCTGAGCATGTAGACATTCGGGTCTGATTTACAACGTACAAAGTTCTGTGACAATAGGTAGGAGTCCATCTTGGCATATCATGCCCTCGGAGCGTACTTGAGTCCATAAAGATACTTCTTCAGTCGACAGACCAAAGATGAATCCTACATAAATCCCTTGTGTTGCTCCATATATATCTCCTCAAAGAGATCACCATGAAGAAATGCATTCTTCATGTCCATCTGATGGACTTCCCATCCCTTAGCTACCGCAATGGCAAGTGCCAAACATATGGAATCCATATTCACTACTGGAGTGAAGGTCTCATCATAGTCAATGCCATGCACCTGTTGAAAGCCATTAGCAACAATCCTATCTTTGTATCTATTAATATGTCCATCCATTGCACTCTTGGTCCTGTAGACCCATCTACACCTAACAAGTTTCCTTCTAGAAGGAAGGGGAACCAAATCCCAAGTTTGGTTCTCGAGAAAGGAGTTGTACTCCTCCTGCATGGTCGATTCCCAAAAGGGATTTCCAGCAGCCTCGCCATAAGACTTTGGATCTGAAGACTAAACCAAGAAAAGATTCCTAGAGGGAAATGGTTCAGTGGTAGTGAGTGCAATGGGAGGCTCCTCAAAATCAGATTGAGTCCTCCTAGTATCGACTAGATCACCAACAAGATCCCCTGCATCCTGAAGAGTAGTTTGTGCCCACTTGGGCCTCTGCTCTAGATCTGAATCTGCATCTGGATGCTCTGACTCTACTTCTGACTATACTAAATATGTATCTAGATCATCTAAATCCTCTGAATCAGAAATCTCATCTAAAGAAGAATCGGCATGCGCATGCTCATCATCTCGGACAGGTGGAAGAATGAAGGTGTTTGCATGCGGTTGTTGAGGTGCATGTGAGACACTTTCCTTGAATCACTCAATGATGAGTCGGTCCGAGGAAGGATCAATAATTTTTTATCCCTTCACACCGTAAGGGTATCCAACAAAGATACACTCTATTCTTTGTGGATCAAGTGCCTTCCTCTTTTCAGAGGGAATCTGGGCCCATGCATGTGTACCGAAAATATGAAAGTGGGTCACCTCCGGTTTGAGGCCTCTCCAAGCCCTGCCTCATGAAAAATATTATGAATCTCATGATTGACATACTCTCCCTCGTTATCAATTAAGAGGATTTTGATTTTCTTTCCGGACTGTGTCTCAACAAGGGCTTTGAAATCTTTGAGGTGTTGAAAGACCTCGGATTTTTTCCTAAGAAAATAAATCCATGCGAAATGTGAGAAATCATTAAAAAAAATGAGAAAAAACCTCACTTTGTTGATTGATGGATGTGGAAAAGGACCCATGAGGTCACTATGGATCAAATCTAAAGGAGAGGAAGCTCTATGAGTCTTTCCTTTGTCGAATTTCTCTTGAGGGTGTTTTCCAAGAACACATCCCTCACAGATTCCTTTGGAGAAATGGATGTCTGGTAGACCATCAACCAATATTTGCTTGCTAAGTTGTTGCATATATCTGAAATTCAAATGCCCAAACCTTTCATGCCATATCCTACTACTTTCATCAGCATGGGTAAGCAGTAAAGCAGAATCTAGTTCAATAAATTCAAAAAATGTGTAAAGTCTAGATTGATGATTTATCTCACTGGTAGAAACTCTGAAATTGGTTTGCATGTCATAGATGTCCATTGCATCAGGTGTGAATATGAATTTCTTTCCGGTGCCAGAATTTTTCATCTAATACACAGAGAGAATATTGACAGAAAGTTTGGGAATGTGGCACATTCTCGAAGCTTTCATTGGTGAGTTCAATCCTTCCTTTGTCGGTGACCTTGATTGGAGAGTTGTCCCCCATCAGAATAGGATGACCTTTGCATGAATCCAATGAATAATAGATTGTTTTTGTGGCAGCCATGTGATGTGATTCTCTTGAATCTACGATCCAAGAATCGAGAGAGGAGTTGATGGCAATCAAGGCATGGCTAGAATTGCCTTTCTTGGGATTTTGATCTTCCGGCTTCTTCTTCTTGGCACCCTCAGGGATGTGATCTCCAAGGTTATTTTGCTGAAATATTTGAGTCATTAGATCTATATATTACTGCATGCATGCAGATTCTGGATGGAATCGTTTATGGAAGTATGTGCATTTCTCCCCTTTTCTTCCCTTTCCACCTTTGGATCCGGAGGCATCGGTGAAGGGTTTTGAGTACCCTTCCTTCTTCGGATTTGCATGGTATTTCCTTTTGTATTTATATTTAGATTTATGATATTGATGGCTTCCATATTGCATAGTAAGTGCATGTGCCTTTGGGCCTTTTATTTTTCCCATGTTGATGAGCTTAGTTTGCTCTTGTGTCAGGGATTCAATAAATTCCTCAAGAGAAGGCATCTTCTAGGTGGCTTCAGAGGAGAATTTGACTTAATGGAATGTGGATATGAAAACAGAAAATTTAGGACCAAGTTTGTAGAGAATGGTGATAACCATTTGTTTCTCCTCCTTAGATTTATCAACCCCGCAAGCTTTGAGTTACGACAGTAATCCTTGTATTTTGTAAAGAAATATTGGAGATTGTCGAATCTTTTTGGATCCAATGTGAGAAATTCCACCTCAAGAATGTGTCCCCTCATCTCATCTTGTTTTCCAAAGATCCCTTCCAAGGTGGTCCAGGCTTCATTGGGGATTTTACAGGAAGATATGTGAAAAAGGAGATCGGGAGAGATGAGACTGCAAATTGTTTTGAATGCTTCATCCATTCAATTTAGATACTTGGATTTTTATATGGCTAATGTCGGTTATGTCTCTGTATTCAAGGTTAAATTGTAAAATCCTATGTTTTTGAGATGCATGATTATTCTCTCCTTCCATGCAAAGTGATTGTAAGGTGTAAGAATGAATTCTTTTGGGAATTCCATTTTTTCGCTGTCTTCAATCTTTGGTACCTGCAAAAATAATTTGGTGTATCTTTTTATTAGAAGACTGTCATCTCTGATACCATGTAAATGTGTTGAACCTACACATAATAGATCTATCTATAAAATACCACACACATTTGCAGAGAGAAATTGATAAAGAATAAGCAAGAGAGAAAGAATGGAAGAATTCTCATTAACCATAATGAATAATGAATAATTTACACATTATATACTCTGTATAACTCAGCCAATGCGCATTGGAGGTGAATCTAATGCACCATATTGGTGGTATAGAGTGATATGGACACACACCAATTTCCACCTAGTCTAGTCTCTCAGGCAGTTACGGGAGTGAACTGCCACTTAACTGAGTTAACTAGTCTACCAGTCTTCAATTAACTGATTGAAACAGAGTGAAGTGAGGAGGAGATCACGAAATCATGGGTAATGCACTAGTATGGTGATGATACCAAGGCTAATTCACATTAGTTGGTGATGATCCCAATTTTTCATGGTGACAAAACCAATGCAGCATCTAGACTCCACTCAACTAGTCAAACTGAAGTGAAAACTGAAGACAAGATTCTCCCTAGAGGAATATTCTTCCTAAAATATAGGAGAATGGATAATGACTAATAAACAAGGAAAAACCTTAGGAAAAAGAAATCATAGGTGTGTGTGAAGTAACTCCAACATTATAAACTTAGTTTCCAAGGTTTTCACAAATCTTGCAATCTGTATATTTGTGCACTTTGTATATATAGAACATTAATGTACATAGTAGATAATTAGGTTAGTTATTCTATTTTTTTACATTTTATATTATATCCCTTTACCGGCCAACGAAGCCGTAAAACTCATCAGGGTGAGTCATCCCAAATGGCTTAGGTTACTTAGACAACTTCAAACCGGACTTTCACTCATAATTGATGGTGTGTTCGCATATGCCTGTCAATAGTTGTATCTACTGCAAACTCAGTAATAAACCTCACAGTAATACTGTCTAAACAGAAATCCACTGTGCGTGTGAATTTGTCATTAACCCTTTCCAATTATGCAATATTTTCAACAGTCCACTCTATTGTCCTGATCCGATTAGTCGGATGGGTATCTTTCAACCTCAATATCCACTCCTGTAACAATTCTGGAAAATAACAGAAATATGCTTCATGAAAATCAGTAAACACATACCTCTGCAAATACTGGCGTGGTGTGTACCTAGAACCCTTATTATCTTTTTGCGCAAACTCTAGTTGCTTTGTCTCCAACCATCTTTCAATCTCTTGCTTCATAGGATTCTATGGCTTGAACATCCCTTTCTACCTCTGCATCTTCTTCACCAAACCCCTTCCAGGTTGTCCTTCTGAGTTCCAGCCGGCAATGGAACCATTTGTTGGATGTATGGTTGACTCGGGTTCTACCTTAGTTCTCCAACAAAACCCTTTTCACCGTCGTCCCTTCTAGTAAACCAGAAGGCTACATCACTCACAGAGTGCACAAGGAAGTCTCACCCGAGATGGTTTATGGGTGACTGCAGGATGCAGATTTTTGCAGTCATGGAAGGGATTGGGGATATTCTTTCTACTATTTCTCTACTTTAATATGCATTATACCATAACATTCATCAGATCTACCATTTTATTCATTCAACATCATCTATTATGCATACTCAATTCAGTGTACGCTACAAATAAACCCTAACATATGCATTCATATAACCATAATTGCATAAACAACAAAAAGCATTCAGGAACATTGCAACACATTATTTTACCGTGGGTCACCCCCCTGGGCTACGTCCACAAAGATCTTTTTCTTTATTCATTCTTCATAAAAATAGCATTGCATGCATTACATCATAGTTTTAAGAATAGTACATGTGTAGTGAGGTTGACCAGTGTCACACCAAGCTCCACAGCTTGCGACCTAACCCTCAGTTACATCTCAATATTGAATCCATCTGAGCTCCACAACTCTCAACCATTCAAAACTCAGAATAAAAAATGACTCTCCAAAATAGACTCGTCACGCGCAAGTTCTAATTTAGCTCACACAAATATATGATAAAAAAGATACCTCAATATACCTTATACCTCTTCTATTTATACTACAAAATGGGTTAAAATCCTTACATTATGAGTCCAAAACCATAACTCTAAGTGGACTCCACTTGTCCACTTTCTAACTGTCTTTCGCGCGGTTGGTATTTGATCCAACCGTTCCTTGCGTTGATCTTCCTTCTTTTCTGGCGTTGTGTTTCCTTTTCCATTTGTCATACTGGTCTTCCTTCTTTTCTAGCACGCTCTATTTCCTTCGGTCCATTATGCCTTGTTTATTGCGCTTAACTCCCATAATTTCCTACTCCAACATTTCCATGTCATCATGGTGTCCAATTGGGTTACAAGGTGTCATGATAGGTGGCACGCCACTTTAGATCCACATGTATATGGTTCCAGCTAGACCACTGGATCGAGCACGTTAAAATGGGGGCTTATGGATTACCTAGGGGCTTGGTCCCCAGTGGAGTTAGGTGCCCAGTGTCCGGTGGGGTGAGGTTCCTGGTGGGGTGAATTTCCCAGTTGGGATATGGTCCCCGAGACTGAACAACCGGATAATCGAAAATCGGGAAGGTTTCGGTCATGTTAAATATGGGGATCCACCAAACCTCGGTGCCTGATTGGGCATAGAACTACCTTTCAGTCTCGTCATTGGTTACGCAATGTGTTCATCATCCATTGGTCGGGGTGTGCCATGTTTGAGGGTGACGTGTCTTGACACGCCAATCCATGTCAAATGGTATGGGTGGTGCGGATCCACGAGGAGTTAGGTATCCTTATGAAGATAAGGCAAAGGACCAATGGGGTGTTGATCCAAAGTTTGGTGGAGGAAGTGCTTGGACATTTCCAAGAAGACCAGTGGATCATATAACATCTAGAGAGGGATGATAGTCATACAAGTATGGCTTGATATTCTCAAGTAATAGTGAGAGGGAATTTAAGTGAGCATTCCCATGGTAAAGGTATACTGACCAAGAAATAATTTGAGGCAGAGATAGGGATTGATATATGTTATTCCCTAGGTAATGTTGTAGTCACCTAGTGAAAATTTCTGGTTTATAGAATGCTTTTGTAGCAAATGTGCAAGAGTGATTTCTTATTGGTTATTACCATATAAAGAGGGAAACATAATCATGAATATCACTGTGAGACTTGCCATGTGAATTGTTGTAAGATCTCAGGGAGGGCTGATATTAAATTAAAAATGCCAATGTGTGTGAATGACATGGAAAAAGGTGCTAGTGAACTTGCATGTTGATATCTATATATGTACATATATGCTTGAATGCATGGTTTGAACACATTATAGGGTTGCCTAGTATGAATGCAGTTAGGAATAAGTGGGCTATGTGGCAATATTAGTGCTTGCCAGATTTTGGGTAATGCTATGGATGCATAACTTACCCTATTTTGAAGGGTCTAATTGTTTTGTTTGAATACTATCTTAGGGGGTTGTACTCCCTTTCCTCATAGAGAGATGGTGTAAAATGTTGAAAGAGAAAATGAGAAAGAATGCTTTGTTGTTATGAAAAGAAGGCAATATAGTTATGCCTTTTAAGTTTTCATGTGAATGATTGTGAGTAATCATGAGTTAAATGATTTCAAATAGATGTGCATGTGCAAATTATGAAAGTGTGTTAGTTATGGAAATTATGTTGATGCATGTGGTTAAGTTAATGAAATCACATTATGAATGCAAGATGATAGAATAGATGCACATGTTTGATTGTGTGGTTTGAATATATGCATGCCTATATTCTTTATGGAATATTGGGTACACAAATGAATTGATGGAGTTGATGCTAACTCATAGGTTGATATCATTTCAAGTAATGATGGATATGCAACAAGAGAGTTTCATGTTGAAGAAGTTCCATGTGGGTGGATTGTGGAAAGGCTTTGTCGGGAGAGCAAAGATTTACTAATTAATGACTGCTAGAAATTGGGCAGTTGGTTGTAAAGCCTAATTGTATAAGAATCTTGGATTACATTTTAAAAGATAATGCATGTGTTAAAGACATGCAAATGAAATGTCGATTATTTTGAATTCTCTATGGTTAATGTGCATAATGCGCCTTGTTTTAATTAAAATTCATAAGCTAATCTTGATGGTGTAGTATGTTGCTACATCCAAGGAAAATGGGTTCTCTGAGTGAGAACATTCAAGTTGAACTCGACTAGGACTGATCAAAGGAAATGGGGGCAAGCAGGTCTCAAAAGTAACAGATTGCAAAAGCAAGGAAGGAGAAAATGAAAAAACGTGTCTCACTCTAAGACTCTAATTGTTTAGCATAATTATATGTTTCTAAGGAAACAAGTACAACTAGTGGAGGCAAAGATAAATCAATAAGGAAAATAAATTAATAAATATGTTTAAATGAATGATATTGGTTAAAGCCATGTTATGCAAGGGCATAGAAGCCTTGGAATTAATTCAGCTAAGCTAAAAATTCTAGATTGTGTAAAGGAATCAGAAGTGAAAATCCATTGATTCATCTCTTGTTGTTTGTTTATAATTGCTTGAATGAGAAAAGGGATATATGTAAATATCCCAAACATAAGAGTGCTAAGCACTTTGTCAAATTCGAATAACTGAAATAATTTTATTTTATGTTGCATTCAGGGTAATATGATAGAGTGCATATATATATATGCTAGGACATATCTAATAAATGCTTGTTGATTTGAATATTTTATGTTACATACCTTATGATTTGGCCTAATGGTTGATATAAATTGTGAATGTGATGGTGCCTGCTATGTGTAGGAAAAGATTGGAGTTGTTGGGGAAGACAAGTACCAATAATGAACAACCTCGGGCAGAGGATAAATACAAGAAGAATGTTGTTGAAGGATTGATGAAGGGACCCTGTGAGTTCCCATGAAGCATCGTTGAATAGGTAACATCAAAAGGACTAATAGAACCTAGGACATGTATAAATTTTTCATGCCAATGTGGCATGAGATTTGAAAGGGATTGGGTAAGGATCCATTCTAAAATATTTTATATTTCAATGATACAATTTTCATGTTGATTGATTGTCGTATGTTAGTAATACCCAAGAAGGGTAAGATTCAGGAAAATAGAACCTAAATGGCAGAGGGAGGAACCTCTGGTAGTCAAGGATGGTTAAAATACTTCCATAAAATTCATGAACAAATGTGTTGTGAATGCATTGATTAATAATGAATGATTATGAATAGAAGTGTTCATAAGAAACACGTTTGTTAAATGCATTAAGGAGATGCATTTTTTATGGAAGAGGAAAGGTATCATACTTCCCATTATTGGAAGGAGGACCTTCTAGTATTCCAACATAGTTGTGAAAATGGTAGAGAGTAATTGAGGTGGCCATGAGTACTAGTACCTTGGCTACCAGTAAAGAATGAATGATTGAATGCAATCATGTAAAATTTTATTTCATGTAATGTATGTTGAATTGAGGTCATGATCATCTCAAGGCAAGAAACATACCCCTACTGTAATAATGAATACTGATAAAGAAGCCATGTGGTGAGAGATTGATTGAGTTCAAAATCACCATGGAAAGGCTCCTAACATAAAATGTGGTAATATGAAATCAATGCAAGGGTTGGTTGAGTTCAAACTCACCATGGAATGCATTATAGAAATCTTTGTATGATAAGAAAATGTGTATATAATGAATAATAATTTCCTTATGTTTCATATAATTAGTGAACAAAATCGATGCAATTGTTGATATGCACAATTTTAAAAATGGTTTGTGAGCCATTGGAAATGTGCAATGAAAATGTAGTGTGCATGAGAAACTAACCATTTGTTTGGCTCTATGAAGATTGAAGTTGTAGGAAGAATGGTCTTGGATATGGTAGCAATATAAGTCCACAAGGAAGACCCATGTATGTTGTTGCAAAGAGCCAAACCGTTATGAGAAGGAAGTCTCATACTTGTGGAATCTGAGTTCCTATATGGAACATATATGAAAATGGATAAGTGAAATTTAAAATCTGTGGAAAAAAGATTTAGAAGATTTTGATTGAAAAATTGATGTAAAAATATCTCATGGTTATTGTATGCATGTGATACAAATGAGATGAAAGATCTTTCATGGAGGGACAGATGAAGGCTATTGAGCTGGAAAATCGTGGAAAAGGCCATTGTTGTGACATGAAGACCCCATATGCCATGATCTCCTTGATATGGTTGTGTTGTGTTACATCGGGTCGAAGGGATGCCTTAGTTGTAAGGCTTGGTGAGGTATCTAAGCTCTTCCTATGTGAGAAATCCTTGGAAAGTAAGATGGATCACCTAAGGGACTGTGCGCAGAGAAGGGGATGTCTGAGCTTAGAAGGTGAGTGACCGCAAGGAAGATGAGACTTAGATAAATCTTGTTATCTATTGATTGGGGTCATGAGCACAGTGGGTATGTCAAAGAAAACAGTGAGTCAATTAAATGTGTCATCCATATGGATGCAGATCCATTAATTGAACAAATAAGTATTGTGATGAAATGTATATTTCCTCATAAATTATGAACAACAATGAAATATTTATGCATGGAAATTGTTTTAAAATGCATGTTGTTTAATGATTTTTGTAGGCATACTATTGAAATGCTAGAGGCTTGTAAATGAGTCAGGCTTCCAAAAATGAGGATACATGTTGAAGCAACTAAAGGATGAAGACATGGAAAGGATCTCTGAGGTGCAGAAGAACAACGAGTACAGTGTTCCAATTAAGGGGGAGGGGAATGTAACACCCCATTTTTAATCTCTTGAATTTTTTTGTAATTAATTATGATTAGGAATGGTTTATCTCCAAATGGAGATAATATTTCCATGTTATGGATTTTAAATAATGTGTAATATAGAAGAAAAACAATTGATTGAAGGGTGAATCCTTAAAGTGTTGGCCATGATACCACTATAGGAAAGAGAGAGGGGTTCAATATGTCAATGGATCCCAAGCCACCTTGTGTTGATGAGTCCAAAAGGTCATGTCAATCAGGTAAGGGACAACACCCGATGGAAAGCCCCAAGAAGACTCACTCTTGTTTGGGGTAGCATTTCTGACCAGTATATTGGCATGTTTTCCAAGCTAATTTAAATATCTAAGTATGAATCTGAGAACCGAAGTTTCTCATATGAATTAAAATATGGAATTTACCTAAATGATGTTTCCTGTGGCTATTCTAAGATGCAATCCTAAACTAAACTAAACTAACCCTATCCTGGTCAGGAGCGAACTAGATAAGATTGAATACAGTTTTGAATAATGCCCTTTTGAATTAGAAGAAATTCATACATTCAAATAGGAAATAAGCACAATAATATTATCAAAAACACTAACAATTAGTTGTTATTTGCCTCCAACAATAGTATAACTCCATTAAATTAAGGAAACCATGATAATATGAGCATACAAGAAAATTGCATAAATAATCCATACAATGAAACTCGCAATACTAAAATTAGGACAAATGCATTAAGAATAGTCTAAGATACACTCACAAATTCTTGAAATGCCTCTTGCTCTTCATTAAATTAGGAGTAATAGTATAGTCCGTCAAACACATAGTGCAAAAGTCTTTTCTTTGTTGCATCCATCCCTTTTATAAAATATGAGGAAGGGGATTTATGTATCCTGTAATTGTCACTCTATCAAATGACAATTACAACTCTTCATTTCACCTTCCCGATGGGATTTTTTACAATAATTACAAAAAATATCAAAATATAGAGATCGGTTACAATAATCAAGTGGCTTTGGGTGTTTTCATTTGATCTCTAAAGTTATTCCACAACTTGAAATATTCTAGTATGGTCTCCATTCTGCTCACCTACATTTTCTCAAGCTCGATTTCATTGTCACAAATAGGGGCCATCACTTATGTTTTTAAGGCTTCATCTGTCTGCGTTATGAAGTGCTTGGATAACATAATCATTTGATTAGGTTTCATTATCCTTTTTTCTAGCATTTCCCTGTCAACTTCTTTTGATGCATCAACGGCTCTTTTGCTCACGTTCCTTTTGTTGTATACATCTTCTATTATTGTGTGAGCAGACCTTGATTTTTCTAAATCTGCCATGGTTTCAATTCTAAATTGTTCTAGTAGGTCATTTGATGCTCTCAATAGCCTCCTGCAAGCTTGTTCCACTATTTCTTGAGTACTTTTCATATTATTGAGGGAAGATTTCCCAATGTTGAGTAATATATGGTCTTTGATCTTTCGCTTGGTTGTATATACTGGCAAGGTGCTAAGAGGGTTATCACAACTGTTTTTCCACTTGATAATGTGGTCATAGGAACCTTGAACTTTTTGATATTTTTCTTTCACAATATTCATTTGTTTTCCTATTTTCATGTGATCTGGCCAATTCTTTTGGATGTTGTGCAATAAAAAGAAGAATTTATTTTGCATGTCTCTTAATGCTTCATTTGCTTTGGTGACTTCTTCTTTGATTATCTCCAGGGTTACAATTCCTTTTTTGTTTTCGTCCATGGTTCTTTCAAGGAGATTAGTATCTCATTGCAAATTATTAATTTGTGCTTCAATCTTCTTAGTATATTTGTTGATTTCCAATGGTTCACCTCAAAGCCTTGTTACTTCTTGAGCATGCATGGACTTAAGTTTTTCTATCTCTTCTTGGAGTATATTTTGGTTCAATTTAGCCTTCTTTTCAAATTCTTCACTTAGTTCATTCTCCTGTAGTTGCAACTGTTTCTCCAATTCTTCTCAGTGCAAGCATTCTACTGCCAGGGATTCCTTTATGAATTCATTGGCCACATTGTCTCTGATAGTATCCATCGTAGCTTCTAACTCAGCTACTCTTTCATTAGATATGTCAAGTGTTTCTTCCACTTCATAAACTAACATCACATTTTCCCTAGCGAAAGCATTAAGGGTCGATGCGGCTTGAATTAGATTTTCCTTAGGGTATGGGCCTAATTTCCATTTGGCTTTTCTTTCAGGCATGTCTTGGCTTGCTCTCGATCCTTCTCTTTTTTTCTTTGTCATCATTTTCTCAATAGATTTATTCTTGTGACTATAGTAATAATATTCAATAGCCATAACAACACATTCAATTCCCAATCCTGGAGATGTGAGTGAAAGAATTCCTAGGATAGCTTCCAAGGGAGTACATTCTTCCAGTGGAATTGTGTCCATACTAGTATCAGTGTCCGTTAATATAACTGTGTTCACTTTCTCGAGTCCTTCTCCCTAGGATTTAGCATCCTTCACCTTTCCTTCCTTATATTGAGGGGCCAAAAGGGTTCGTTCCTCATATGGCTTCTCCTTCATCTCAATCTCTTCATCTGCCTGAGTTTTGTTTTCTGCCCTAGGGTTACTTGTCTCTTCTCCATTTCCCTTTGAAACTAGATCTTTACCTTTATTCATCTCTGCATATTTTTTCTTCACTTTTTCTTTCTTTCTCTATTAGTACTACTCCTCAGCTTCATCTTCTTTCCTTGATCTTTCTGCTTCCTTTCTAGTTCCTTGGCCTCTTGTTTCTCTTTATCTTGTTTGAGTAGTGTTTTGAACTAGTCTGTCACCAAAACTATGTTTGCATCTTCTTCTTTGTGAATTTGCTCTTTGGCTAAGTTAGTCAGGCGTATATCTAACACTTCTTCAAAATACTAGGCTCCTCAGAAGATATCCTCAGCATAATTGACTTCATGTACTATTTGTTGTGATATCTTAAAAACCTTTATATGCTCGTATATTATATTTTGGGGATCGTGTCCTTTCTTGTTTCTAGTGCATAAACATATCTCTTTTAGAACTTCGGATATTCGGTGTCAATGAAACTTGAAAATCACTTTGTGTAAAGGATCTAGAAAGTAATCACATATATCATATAGGTGTTATTTATAGTTCACCTCCCATAACTGAGAACAATACACATGAATTGGGGGGTGGCTTGGATTCCAACCCCACTTGAAAGAAAGGAACATGTGCGCTACACAAATTGAATCTATGAAGTAAGATATCATGTAAAAGCCTCTATTTTTCATACCTTGAGCCTCCCAAGTTCGATTCGTGATACTGAAAGATAAGATGTTGGCCGAGTTGAATGCTTTCTAGGTCTTGGTCACTATGTATGACACAGAAAACCATTCCATCCTGAAATGGGTGCTTGTCTCCTCGTCGTATAACCTGCATATCATCGCAATTAGCATTTTGTATGGTCCTTTAGGTCATGTGCAAGAATATACCTTTCTCCCTTTTCACTGTTCATTCTTCATCTACAAAACAATCCTCCATCGAAGTTTTGAAATCCTTATGATCGATTTTGAATTTATCTAGAAATGGTTCATCTAGCGACACTGTGGGCTTTGGGGTTTTTTATTGAGTCCTGATATATTCGTATTTTAGAGATGCGATCCGAATTCCAAAATCATTAATTATCATTGTTGTCTCTTTCTGGAAATGAGTGAAACACCGTCTTGTAACATCATTGTAGGAAAAAAGCGGCGGGCGAGCTGTTACAATATGGATTCCACTTTCCTGATATTTATGTATTCGTCGATGTCTTCATCATCAGATGGATACTTTTTGTTTTGGAACATGTTGTATATATCAAATTATCTTGCATAATTCTCCCTCCCATTGTAGCTATTTGTATTGACAATATTAAAAGAATTTGATCCTAGAACTGGGGAAGGCCCGGTAACTACCTAGTTCTTTTATTTTATGGTCTGCATCCGAGACATATTCTTCACCTGTTTACATACGAAGTTACCCAATATTCTATTTTTTTATATATAACAATAATTTCAAACTTTGTAAATTACATACCTGATAACATGAGATTTACAGTTTGCAGTGGAATTTACCCAGCTCGTGTACATGAATGACGTTCGTGTTTTATCACCTTTGCAAACAATGTAGTGTCGATTATGTCTTAATAGGGTTGTTATATTTTAATTTCCCCCAAGCCCTATGCAATTAATACCAGATGTGTTACAACTCTGACTCAGTGAGATTCCTATAGTTCATCATTAAATTTCTTAGGGGTAATCCAATGTTTGTTACTATTGTCGTACAATAGAAGAGATAGATTAAAGAGGGATAGAAGCAAAGGGTTGACAATATCTAATTGAGGTCATATCGATAAGGTTTTGGAGTTTATCATTGTGGATGATTTTGTTCTCGAAAATATTTAAGGTTTGTGAGGACAAAAGGAAGGATCTTATACAACAGATTCTTGTACTCACAATGAAATTTGTATCAAATCGACTTCAAAGACTATGTACAAACCTTCATCTCATAAGTGAATAACTAATAAGGTAAGTAAAGATTAGTACCTTGAAATATTTTGGTAGGATGGGTACCCACTAAAACTCAAGAGTTTTAGTGGGTTATTGTGTGTCTCATAAAAAATGGTGAATTTCTAGGAGAACCAGTTATCTATGTTCTAAATGGACCTCCGGACCATATATATTTAACTGTATAATTGCTAGAAATTTTACAGATTGATCTGTACCGTGGACCCCACAACACCTACTCTTTCTAGGAAGATAAGAATGTAGTAATATCCTTTATGATCTTCATGATAATTGTTGTGAGGTAATTTAGGGACGGTAATGTTTTACTCATTTCAGAATTCTGATAGGAAAGAGATGCCACATAAGCATTTTCCTAAATGTTTATAGACCGATGAGTGTTCCTCATCTCGTTTCTACCAGCATTGCTTCACTGCCAATGAGAATACATAGCCCCGATAAATTTTCCTCGGTATCATAAAAGCATGGCCCCACTGCCAGTGAGCATCCATAGCTCCGATGGGTTTAATTGTACTTCCCACACAATCATTAGTGATTCCAACTTCCCAATGTTTAAGATTTATATTTGACCCTTCAAATTTGTAATATATGTAGAATTTCTACATAATGGGTGTCTAGGAAGTGGGGTGATACAAGAGTTTCTTTGATAAGTAGGTCTCAATCTATACTTTAGTTTCATGGGTCCTTTCCAAACAGATTTATGTTAAGTTGGCATATTTATTGGGTAGGGGATCTCACAAGAATTATTCATGAGACATCTATTGTTGCCACATATTCATGTTTATGAACTCATGATCCAAAGGTAGAGTGATCACACGGATAACAAATCTCTTGTCGACTTTAGCGTCTAAATCTATTTTGTACATAATCTGGGACTTCTCTGAAAACATAGTATTATGAATTATATCCAGGCAATGTGACCATAAGTTATATCATGTTTTCTTTTATACCAAATGCAAGGTATTTCATCATCACCAAATCACCCGAGTAGTTATCCCCATGCTAAATGAGTACTTATCTTGTAACACAACCCCCAATAATCCAAGCTTGAAACAAGTTATCATAGTAAAATAAGTAGTCAGCATGGAAAAATAAAGTTAAAAAAAGAGGAAATTGTATTCTAAAAATATTTACAAAAAATAAAAGAGAACTTACTATGTACAAAACTACATCACCTGAGGTGATTAGGAGAAGTATTGTTTAAGCATTTTTCCATTGACAGGGACCTCCTCCTCGTCTCCCTCCAATATCTTGAGTTTAAAAGTTCCTATTCCAATTTTTTCATGGACTTGAAACAGATCTAGAGAAAGTTTCTGAAATTTTGTATGCTTCCCTTTAATCTCATTTTCCTTATTCCACTTAAGGACAAGATCAGCCTCTTGTAAATCTTGGTTTCCTATAGATGATTTATCAAACCATCTCTTGATTACTTATTGATGTTGTATTAGGTTCCTTTTATCTTTTTCCCTCTCTTCTTCAAGTTTTAGAAGCATGTTCAACCTTTGTTGCATTACTAGGCACTCTTTATCTTGAACAGATTGGGAAAGTTGTGATGAAGGTAAGAAGGTATGAATAGGCAGAGTTTCTTCTTGTCTGTAGACCAGAAAAAAGGGGGAATTTCGAAGAGACGATTAAGTTGTCACTCTATCATCCCATGGAGTGTTAGAGAGGGATAAATGCCAGTTTCTTTTGTGATCATTAACAATTCTTTTTAGGATCTTGATTATATTCTTAATAGTCGATTCTTCCAACCCATTCCCATGTGGATAATAATTAGTTGAATACTTAATTTTAATGTTTCATTCCAGGGTGTATTCAGTTAATCTCAAAAAGGAAAAATATTTATCATTATCAAAAACCAAATATTCATGGACACCAAATTTGGTAATGATTTGAATTTCAAGGAAAGATATCACCTCACTTTCATTGACAATATTCAACGGGATTGCTTCAGTCCACCTGGTGATTTTTTTTTTCTTTTTTTTTTACTGGGGGAATCGACAACTCACAGTTCTCGTACTCGCGTGACATGGGGTCAATACCCGTCCGCTACCACTATAACCCTAGGTGTGCCACATAGCCCGCAAGCATGGAGCACAAGTAAATCGGGGTGAGAATCGAACTTGAGACCTCCTTTACATATTTCTTTCCATTTACACGGCACTTGCCAATCTGTCTACACTCCTGCGGGCGTGAAATATTATGTTGTTATTATGATGTACTTATGTAATTGAGAAGAATTGGGATTAATTTCCCCTATCACATCCAAACCCCGTCGTTGGAATGGGTGTTCAATAGTAACTGGTTGAAGACGGAAAGCAGGTCTCCTTTCTCTTCCATCTGCTTTTTGAAATTCTTGTTACTTCTGAGCATATGCATGAGAGTCTTTGAATAGGTTAAGCTAATAATATCCTCCTCTAAGTACTTTATGAACAGTAGTGTCACCGCAAAAATTTCCTCCATCAGGCTCGTCATGAAGTTTACATAAGACCTTATCAACATCTTCTTTCTCAAGACATCTCAAGTAGACACCATCATAATTTATTCTGCATAACACTCCTTGGATGAGTTGGTACTGTGTGAACTTAATTTTGAGAGCTCTCTTCTTCTTTGGTTCCAAATATTGTGGAGTTGTCCCATGGGTTAGGTAATATTTCATCTCATCATTGGTCACTGGTGGCATGGATATAATAGATTTCTCTTTCAAATATATTTTAATCTTGGTAAAGTTCATTTTCTTCTGCATTTTTATCTATTGACTCAATTGCTAGTTTGCAGAGCCCTTGGCCTTTGACAATTCTGGAAAGTTTGATTTCAAGGTCATATTTATGAAGGGTTGTTATCCAATTAGCTCTTTTTTCTACCAGATCTTTTTGCACTAAGAGATTCCTTAAAGTTGGGTAGGGCACGATCACTTTGGTTCTTGATTTAATCAAATAAGGTTTGAAGTGTTTTACCACATTGAAAACAACATAATATTGTTTATCTACTTTGGGATAGTGTAATTATTCTCCTTGCATCCCAGAACTCCTAAATGTGTTGGGATATAAATGCAATATTGAAGTAAAACATGTACAGTATGAAATCTTTGTTGAAATTAGGGCTCATCAACATCAGAGCCTGAGTTATTTTTGTGTTGATTTTCTCAAAAGAATCTTTCTCTTTAGGTCCCCATTTGAACTCTATGTATTTCTTGATCATGTCTTGGAGGGGTTTGACAGTTTCAGCAAAACTAGCAATGAATCTCCTCACAAAATTTATTTTTCCTAGAAAGGATTACATAGACTTCTTATTATGGGGATGAGGTATTTTAGAAATGGCTTAATTCCTTTTAGGTTCAATCATCATGCCTTTCTTAGATACAATGAATCCTAGCAACCTACCTTCACCAATGACAAATATAGATTTTTGGGGATTGAGTGAGATTCCATATCTTCTACATATGTTGAAAACTCTCCTTAGATGAGTTATATGATCAGTTATGTCCTTAAAGAAGATTGTGTCATCATCCAGGTACACTAATACACAATCACCAATCAATCCCCTAAAATCTATGTCCATGGCTCTCTGAAAAGTTGCTCCTGCATTAATTAACCCAAATGACATTTTCCTGTAAGCATAAGTTCCCCAATTAGTTCGAAATGTGGTTTTTAATTGATCATCATGAGCAACTGAAACCTGGTTATAACCAGGAAATCCATCTAGTAATGAGAGCATATGGGACCCAGATACACACTAAAGGATATGTTCCATGGGAGGCACTGGATAATTGTCTTTCTCATAAGCTTTATTCAAATTTATGAAGTCGACACATAATCTTATATCTCCATTTTTCTTCCTTACAGGTACACAATTTGAGATCCATTGAGTATGAATGACTAGGAATATTATCCTAGCCGCTAACAACTTGTTAAGCTTTCCTTTTACCTGTGCCTCTAAACTTGGGTGCATTCTCCTCAACTTTTGTTGAAAAGTCTTAGTTTGCAGCTTCATAGGAATGACATCTTGTATGCTTTTTGTAGCATAGGTCTTGAGATCTTCATATGTCCACACAAATTTGTCTATGTATTCCTTGAACAACTTTATGAAGGCTTGTCTTTCTTCAAAGGAACAATTCTTTCCAAGGTTGATGTTTTTGGGTGTGTTATTTGTTCCTGGATTTATCACTTCAAATTGAATTGACGAGTTGTTGGTATTACAATTCATTACCTTCTTAAACTGATCCTAAAGGTCATAGAGATTTTCCATCCTTACCACACTCTTGGGGATATTATTTATCGGGTTGATTCTGTTTTGCTTTGTTGTATGATTGGTTGAGCCAGGAACATCTGTATTCATTTCTTGATAATGATGATATTCATCAATTATGGAGTCTTTGAAGCTACCTTCAAGGTGTAAAAAATTTATAATCTGCTATTCATCATCAAAAACTCTCCATTTGGTCACGTTATCGGGTATCGAAGATCTGTAGAGTAATTCCACAAAAAGGGTATCAGGAAATAAATTTTCAGAAGGAATAATCCTAGAGGCTACATTAGATAATATATCGACATCATAATTCAAATATTAAGGAATTGGATTGATGTTGAATGCATCAAAAGACTTAATAAAATCCCATACCTCTTGCTAGTAATGTTTGAGTTGGCTAGAGAGGTAGTGGATGGTGTTTCTTACCTACCTTATGACAACCTTGGAATCACCAAATACCTTGATATTGTTTTCTCTCAATTCAATAGCTTTTCTCAGTCCTTACAGAAAGGATTCATACTCAACAACATTGTTTGTGCATTGGAACTCAAGCCTGCATTCTATCATAATTTTCTTGCCATCGGGGTCCTTTAGTATGTATCCAACACCTGCACCTTCAAGAGATTTTGACCCATCGAAAAATAAAGTCCACATATTAGGATCTATTTTAAGATTATGTATGGACTTAGGATTTTCACTTCTTTCTAAATTAGTGTGGTTAGTATAGTTAACAAAAACCTCTAATCTATCACTAAATACTATGTTATATTGTACAAGATCATGTTTGGTTGTATTTGATATGTTGCAGTGGGGCTTAAAAATCTGAGTGCAATGAAGGATTTTAGATTATGTGTTTGATTCCACATAACCTGAAATCCCAGCACTGTAATTCCCAAAAAATGAATCACAAGAATAATTTCCCATAACATAATGATTAAACATAACACACTCATTTGGGTCATTCACGTCTGTTACCACATGTTTCATTTTTTTCTCTATCAATCCTGATTTGATTGATCTTGCTGCTATAGGGTAGCCAAAGGTGTGACCAGTTTGTGGCAAAATATCCTTTAAGCATCACAAACCAGTCTCTGCTTAGGAGCATACGATAGGTATCAGGCCTATCCACAACTATGATTTTGATAGTTTGATGGATTTTAGGATTGAAGAACACCCTGATCAAAACATTTTTCAACTCTCCTATTACTTTAACTTGGGTCCTGTCAAGCTGTATAATTTGAATATCAGATTCTTCAATCTTGAAATTTAGTTTCTCGCAAACTTTAAGAGGCATTACATTGGAATAGGCATCTGAATCTACCATATAATTATGGACATTTCTGTTGAAAATCTCAAAAGTGATCCAAAAGGGAGGAGTGGTAGACCTTCACCTTTTTTCCTAGATAGAGAAGCATTTACAACCACCTATCTTTTGGGTGCATTTGTATCATCATACGAGACAATTTCACTTGTCGCCTTCTTTGTTCCCACATTAATCTCTCTGGAGATTTTGGCAGTCTTACCTTGTAGAGTTTTGATAAAATTCTCCTAAATTTGGGGAAGCTTCATAAGTTCAAACAGAGAAATATTAGCCTTAGTTCTCATAATATCTTCCAAAAAATAGTATTCTAACTTTGGTGCAGGAGTATAAGGAACACATTGTTTGGAAGCATTATTGGTGGCCTGTTGGGTATGGGATGCAATCTTAGGAGGATCAGAAGAAGTAAGGGTATCTGAGGAAGTAATTTTGCTTGAACTTCTAGTGGTCATAGCGTTTTGGGACATATGCATTTCCTTTATCTCTTCCTCTTCTCCCACTCCATACGATATGTCCCAAAAAGAATTAACTTGTTGTTCAGGTGATTCATTAGCCTCTTGGGATTGATCCTTTTGTTCATTTTCACCCTCTTCTTCATCTTTAGATTCGATCAAATTTTTTTTGGCCCAATGTTGTAGAGCTTGGACAATGTCTTCCATATTAATCCCATCCAATGGAGGAGTTGTTTTGTTGAAGGGAGGAGTTCTCTTGTCTTCTTAGATTGGAACTTAAAAAATTCTTGGGTTTGGAATATCCTTCTTCGTTGTTCTTCTTCAAATCAATTAGTTCATTGGATAGTTTGTTGATAATTCTCTAGAGGGATTCCATGTCCATAGAACCAATATCTTTCTTTTCTTTTGAGGGCTTGGTAACAATGGCCTTGGTCTTATAATTATCTTTATCCTTTGAGGATTCGGCCCTAGGGTTTCCCTTCAAACTTTGCATATTCTTTTCAATTTTGAGGGCTTCCTGAAAAGTGGCTACCATTGTATCTTTCTCTACATTTTTAACAAACATCGCCATGGACATGGGTAGAGCTGAAGTATAGAACTCAATGGTGACATCTTCAGTGGGTTTAGAAACTTGATGGATTCGCTTCACTAAAGTAAGGAAGCATTGATTAAAATATTTGACTTTTTATTTAGGTTCCATTTTAATTCGTGAGAGGTCTAAGACCAAAGTAGCTAGTGTTTTGTCTTCCCCAATTTTTTTGAGAAAAATTGTCTCAAATGTTCTCCAACTAGTGATAGAGGCTTCTTCCAAAGAGAAGAATTGTAGTGAAGCTTTATTTTCAAATGTATGAGGGAAAAACCAACATACAACGTCTTCATGTCGAATTTTGCGGAGCCTTACTTCCGATAGGAATTTCTTAACATGGTCTTCGGTCGAATTTTTCTGTTTGGGTCGAACTTGGGCAGAAATTTTTCAGGATGTTTAAGCATGTCATGGAGTTGTCCAGGTATGGCGACTGCATCAAGGACTAACCAAGGTTGATAAGGTGGGAGGTTTTGGTTGTTTCTAGACATGGTTTGAGGGTTATACACAAATAGTTGTAGTTGTTACTCTCCTTCGGACTCACTTACAAAGTTCTCTTCCTCTTCAAATTTTTCTTCCTCTTCAAATGGTATGGGTGACATGGAGACCCGTGGAGATAGGCAGAGGAAGGATTGAAAACTTTAAAAAACCATAACTTTTGATCATGAGCAAAGTTTTAAGCATGGTTACGGTCCTTGGAAATCTCTCGATGGGTAGAAATGGATTATGAGATCAAAATTGGATTTACAAGGGTGATTAAGAAAGGTCGTTTGAGAAAAGGAAAGAGGAAATGTGCACATACCAATAGCCTAAGAGAGTTTAGAGGGTCAGGTGTGTTACACAAACCGCCCCGTATAAAATACCACTTGTTTTCATTATTGGTGGATGCCACATGTTTCCTTCTTTAATGTCTCTGGAATGCACAATCCCCTTTATCTAATAGCAAGAATTGGTTTGCTTATAGTTACGATAAGATGCTAAAAATAGGAGGTGCGGGTTCAACTAATCCAACCTTTTGAAAGTGATCCCATGTACATCGTAGAGAAGTCCCCTTGACTAATGATATTGGTGTCGCTGAAATTATCAGTTACAGCTTTGATCTCTTGAATGCCAAACCAAACTACCCCAATGTTGGGTTTTATGGAGGACTTCAAAATTTCCTCGTTCTGCCTCATAAATCCCCTATACACAACCTTACAATTCCTCTTCCTTTCCCACAAATGGTAGAGAATTTTGATGGAATAGGAAAGATCGGGAGGGTTGTAGTCGTGTTCAAGAGACCATAGGACAAAACTCGGCCACATGACGCGGTTTGGAAAAAGGGAAAAGGAAAGACACATTAAGCAATATTTGGGTTATTTTGGCCAAATTCATTAACCACTCCATAAATAGAAGCATCTCAAACTTGTCGCATTTGTCACTTTTTTACACATGGGTACTAGCGTCTACCAAATGTTGATGATAGTGATGTTTTTGACAAAGCCCCAAATTAGAGGAAAGTTTATAGTTACAATTATCAAATGATTTTCTATCTTTGGAATATGATATATGTGTGGTTGTTTTCGCTATCATATTTAATGGCAGCTTGGATAAGTCATTACAAGTTGTGAATATTGGGGAAACCTACAATGAGAACGGCTTACACCTTTGAAATTTTGGAGTTTTGATGTCATGGTCATCGCCAATTTTACCTTCTGATTTAACATTGAATTTCTTATATGTATGCAGTGAATATTGAAGAAGCTAGGAGGCTTTTTTAATGGCTTCATTTTGTTGGCTTGCCTATAATAGTAAACTTATTTAGACTTTTATGTTATTTTATTTCAATTTGATGGCTTAACTTTGAGATGAAAATTTATTAGCTTGAGGTATAAGGTATTGAATCATATCCCAATATTTTAATTTGGTAAATAAATTCCCACAAGTGATCCTTGAAGAATGTTATTGCCATGTTTTTGTACGAGATGCCAGTTAGAGGTGACATCATTTAGCTTTATGTAAGTGGATCACTTTTAATTAAATGTCAAAGTTTTATAATCTAACATATATTTGTGTTTAATAGGTTCACTTTCATAAATATTTTGCATTCTATATTTCATATAATATTCTTTCAAAACATATTTCTACGTATACATGGAATTTGTATGGAGAGAATCATCAAGGGAGACAGTATTGTAAGAGATGTAGAATGAAAAGTGTTTTATTTAGAGAGTTTTTCTTGGTGTGATATTTTTCAATCTTAATTATATTGGGAGATTTATAAGGTCTTTGTTTTGAATTTACAGTGAGATATCCTTATAGAATATGTTTCAAGTCTAATTTATATATGTTATAAGCTGCATAAAT
>ML797817.1:76076-98701 GCA_009831015.1 Picea engelmannii | reverse complement strand
CAATAAATTCAAACTGTTATTTACATTTATTGACCTCTTCCTGCGGGTCCATTTACATCACATATTCATACTTATGAGTTTTGCCATAGTCCTTGGCCAGTTCAGTTATATTTACAATCTGGGGGAAACAGGGTGTTACAATTTTGATGGCATAGGAAACATCAGGAGGGTTGTAGTCGTGTTCAAGAGACCATAGGACAAAACTCGGCCACATGATGCGGTTTGGAAAAAGGGAAAAGGAAAGACACATTGAGCAATATCTGGGTTCTTTTGGCCAAATTCATTAACCACTCCATTCACATACAGACGTGTGAAATATAAGCATATCAAACTTGTCGCATTTGTCACTTTTTTTCACATGGGTACTAGCGTCTACCAAATGTTGATGATAGTGATGCTTTTGACAAAGCCACAAATTAGAGGAAACTTTATAGTTACGATTATCAAATGATTTTCTATCTTTGGAATATGATATATGTGTGGTTGTTTTCGCTATCATATTTAATGGCAGCTTGGATAAGTCATTACAGGTTGTGAATATTGGGGAAACTTACAATGAGAATGACTTACACCTTTGAAATTTTGGAGTTTTGATGCCATGGTCATCGCCAATTTTACCTTTTGATTTAACATTGAATTTTGTATATGTATGCAGTGAATATCGAAGAAGCTAGGAGGCTTTTTTAATGGCTTCATTTTGTTGGCTTGCCTATAATAGTAAACTTATTTAGACTTTTATGTTATTTTATTTCAATTTGATGGTTTAACTTTGAGATGAAAATTTATTAGCTTGAGGTATAAGGTATTGAATCATATCCCAATATTTTAATTTGGTAAATAAATCCCCACAAGTGATCCTTGAAGAATGTCATTGCCATGTTTTTGTACGAGATGCCAATTAGAGGTGACATCATTTAGCTTTATGTAAGTGGATCACTTTTAATTAAATGTCAAAGTTTTATAATCTAACATATATTTGTGTTTAATAGGTTCACTTTCATAAATCTTTTGCATTCTATATTTCATATAATATTCTTTCAAAACATATTTCTACGTATACATGGAATTTGTATGGAGAAAATCATCAAGGGAGACGGTATTGCAAGAGATGTAGAATGAAAAGTGTTTTATTTAGAGTATTTCTTGGTGTGATATTTTTCAATCTTAATTATATTGGGAGATTTATAAGGTCTTTGTTTTGAATTTACAGTGAGATATCCTTATAGAATGTGATTCAAGTCTAATTTATATATGTTATAAGCTACATAAATACTTAAATTGTCATATTTCATTTTTTTATGGAGAAAAGGAGTTCTTAAGATCATTGAATATATATATATATATATATATATATATGAACCTAAGTGGTTTATAAGAGAAAATGAATGATACAATATTAATCCTTGTCTCAAGCCCAAACCTTTGGCAATGTCATATGAAAGTTTAGTTGCATTGTGCTTTGTGTTGTTTTGTTTTTCTTCTATTTCATTCGAGAGTTTATATCATTATTTGTTTGAACACTTACGTCATTATTCTTTTCACATTTTAGGCACTCTCCACTCTCCTTTCTCCTTTTAGGGGGGAATATATATTAGGCTTTTGAGTTTATGAGAATTTACACTAGATCTTTTCAAAATGTACAAAAATTTCACCAATTTGAGTGCAATTATAAGTGGTCATCATCAAAATAGTGGATCAACTTCAAATAAGAGTATTTTAATTGCAATGTCTTTATGATTTAAATTAATAACATTAATATGAAAATCTCTTTTAAATTACTTCGACATTCTCATTCACCCATTTAAAAAATATTCTAGTTATACTAACATTGATTACTTAAACATAATAGATTAAAAATTCAAGAAATTAAATGTAACAACAGAAAACTCAACTATTGACTTGTTACAAACTCATCTCATTATCTTAACCTCCAATCCGGAGAAAGATGAACCATGCATCATGTACCCTTTGTCAATAAGCACACTTAGGGAACAATAACGTTAACCTTGTCAATCATCATAATCCTTGTCAATCACCATAATGAAGAAAGAAAGGACCAGCGTTCCATAATTTGATATTAAGGTGTAATGGTGACAACCCACTTGTTGAATCTTGAATAATAAGTCACTCACATCGGATCTTCAAGTCTTTTTAAAGGGCACATTCTCTATGTAGGGTACATTATGTGATGTCAAGGGAATTGGACAAATTTGCAAATTTAATGATTAAGAAGGATCGTAATTTTAATTCAATGATTAAGAGGGGTCGTAATTTGATATGTAAGGTACATTATGTGATGTCAAGGGAATTATTTAATGATTAAGAGGGGTCATAATTTGAATTGAATGATTAAGAGGGGCCATAATTTGAGATGTAATGTTGGCAAACATGGTAATCAAATCACTTCACGATAGGATCAAGTCCTTTTCTCCTTTATAGGGTGTCACATCCCAGTTAGCTATTGTGAAGGGTGCTTTCTCTAATGTCCTAGGAACTCGAAAAATTAGAAAGTATTTATAACTAATACATGGGTATGGTCAAGAAACGAAAGCTTATAGAACAAGTAACCATTTTTTATTTTTATTTTATATAAAATTTTAATAACCATTTTTTATTTTTATTTTATATAAAAATTTAATATGTATGTGGAAATAATTAATTATGTAATAATATTTATTTATAATTATTATTTGAACTTTTTAATATTCTTAGTTATTTAATATGTTTTTTTTTATGTTTTTTCTACCATAAAAAAAAAGAGGTTCTTTGTTGTTTAATATAAAAAAAATTATATATTTTTTTAATAGAGGAAACAAGATTGTTTATAAGGTTTTAAGATTTTATTTTCAACATCTAAGTTTTTTAGAAGGTTGTGAGAAGATCATTGTTTTTTTTGTTATGGAAATAAAAGTATTCACGAGATTCAACTTAGTTTTTGAGAAGTAATTGAAAAAAGAAAGACATGAAAAACCAAGAATGTTGATTACGGGTCCAATCATCATCGAACAATGAAGAAAATATAGATCTTGAAAAAAAACAAATAAAATTGAAAATAAATGAATTCCATATTATGTGGTGTAGAGTCAAACATATGAAACGCGATGTCGGTTTGATGTTCTCATGTCTCCATCATTTAAACTCCACTCTCTAAGCTTTGTTTTAACATCAAGAGTCCAATGTTGGCTCCCAACCTCTCAAACCTCCATTCTCACACAATACAATGTATTGACTTGGTATAATTACATGCATGAATTTGCAATTTCTCTCAACCAGTGGGTAATCTCTTCTCTTCTTCACAAACTTTGTAATAACAATTTATTTTCACAACTTTATAAAACTCTTTCAGCATTTAGGTTTAGAGTTACAAACTTACATTATCACTCTTTTTTTTGCTTTTTTTTTCACCTTTTCATTGATGTTGTTTCTCTAACCTGGACTTTGTTTCTCGAACAACACTAATGATTTCATAAATAAACAAATAGTTTTAGCAAGTAACGAAGAGGGTTTCTCAAGTGATTGGTGACTCATGAAGAAATGGGTACTAGGCATTAGAAACGAGTTTCCCACAAATACAGTGTCTCAACTTTAGGTTACTAGCAACATAGGTTTTAAGTAGAAAAGGGTGTAAGGTATCATGGTTGATTTATGGGTGTTGTTTACAAATTAATTAAAATGTTTTATCTTGATTGGAATTTGGAAAATCATAGATATGTGATTTTTTCACAATTTTTTCCTCGTCCACTGTTAAAATTAAACCCATTACTTCCCCTTTTGTCTTACACGCCCCGCATAACTCGATAATTATAGATGGATTTATTCACAATGATCTAGAATCGAGTATGCCCAATAGTGCCCAAATTTATCAAGTGTCTTCCCAAAAGTCTTAAAATTGTCAAACCATGGGGGAACAACTACAAATCATGTCATGTGAAAATGACAAAATGGGCCTACCAGTGATATAGATCTCTAATACCACCATAATCATAACATAGATGGTCTTCCATGAAAGCCCGTAATTAATTAAAATCGTGTAAGGATGTAGAATAGTAAAATGCAACGATAATTAATTAAAAGCATGCATGAGAGTAGAATAGTAGAATGCAATAGAATATACAAGCGCAGAGTAACAAAAATTCACAGATAATTAATTAAAAGCATGCATGGGAGTAGAATAGTAAAATGCAATAGAATATACAAGCGCGGAGTAACAAAAATTCACAGCAGCAAATGTCCATGTCTAGAATTCAACATGATTGCACACACATAATAAGATACAATTTGCATAATAGAAAATATAATTGAGTTGTAGATTTACATCAATAAAGATAGAACACTTATTTTTCAATAAAAGATAGTTCAAGACATTGGGCTACACACAAGCGATTTTCCATCCAACCATAGGCATCCATTGCAGATGCCACCTCCAAGTCGAGCTCTGAGGCCACCAAAAAAAAAGGAATCCAAGCTACAAGTTCAAAACTCACTCAATCTAACCCAATGCTCTCAGGGCTCAACCAATCCACTCACTACATAGCACTTTGGGCATCTTATCTAGCTTTCAAACAACGCATTTAATATCTTTCATTTTTCTACTCAACAATCCCTTGATATATTCTTCCCTTTTGTTTCTCTTCAACATAGGTTGCAGAGAGAGCCCAATTTGTTGAATGCTTTCTAGAAATACCCTAGAAGAATAAAACTTGGCTCCGAAGTAGTGAAAGAGTAGCAATAACTAGACTAGATAATTATGTGACTAGATTTACCAACCTTTACATGCATTCAATGTTTCACTTTCTAAGTCAATGGAGATGGGTGGGTTCATTTAAGGCTCATGATGGAAAAGAGATGAGATATTACATTAACACTTATGATGGAAAAGAGATGAGATATTACATTAACACTTATGATGGAAAAGAGATGAGATATTACATTAACACTTGGAAATAGAGGATAACTTACCTATAGGACCCCATTTTCTCTTCACCTCTAGTGGAATCATAGCCACTGGCACACCCTCCACATCCATCTTGGACCATTATAGATTATATTCCAACATAAATGTTTACATAGGTTTGATTTCACCATGATTGTAGCCTACCATACAATCCATAAGGGTATATTTATAGTTCCTACATGTTAGCCATTCACTAGTTGTGCAATGGTCTTAAGCTCAACACTAAAAAGCCATACAAACATATTTACAACATTTACAAATGAGGTCATTTATTTAAGCTCACACAGTTTGATTATCAAATCATTATAACTACACATTTATAATTTATACAAATATAATCCAATACATTTCAAAACCAAAATATTACGTTATAACAATATCACAAAAATATAGTTTAAAATTATTAAAAATATGATTCAGGTATATATAACATTAAAATTTACAAAATAATTGATACAAACTGGAAAACATAAACACTTAATTACAAAATGTACATTATCTTAATCAAATAGTCAAAACAATATCACAAAAATATAGTTTAAAAATATTAAAAATATGATTCAGGTATATATAACATTAAAATTCACAAATAATTGATACAAACTGGAAAACATAAACACTTAATTATAAAATGTACATTATCTTAATCTAATGGTCAAAACACATTTAAATGAAGGTAATGGTCAAAACACATTTAAGAATGAAGTTGAGGTAGGGGTGAATGAGGTTAAAACTCTCTAATAAAATTATGTAATATAAGCTTTAATTGTATTGATTCATCACAAAGTTGTGATTTAAAATTGTTTTTTTTTATAAATATATTTAATTTATACAAAATTATTTGAATAATTAATAAAAAAATTATTTATGGAAAAAATTAAAATTATTTAGATAAATTAAAAATATTTTAAAACTTATATTTATAATAAAAAAATATTTGGTAATCATTTTTAAGTATAGGTTAAAAAAACATTGGAGAATATTTTGTAGTAATAAAAGCTAATCCAAAATGTCGCAAATTAAGATAATTATAAGATGAGATTTTAATCAATATTACCTATACTCAAGGTGTATAGATAAAATGTAAATTAGAGGTGACTAATGGGTAAGTGGGTGGATGTAATGTTAGTGCAATTGCAATGTGACACTCTTGTAAGTAATAATCACTAGGATCCACAAAGTTAATGAACCAGTTTAGGTATGGGGTAGGTAAGTAGGAACTTTCACGTCATATGGATGCTGGTCTAAACTAGTTGGCACGCTAACATAATAAGTTTTATTTTTAATCATTAATATAGAATGCAATCTAATAGAGGGATATACCATTGCAATAAGAAAAAGTTGTTTAATAGAGGGATATACCATTGTAATAAGATAAAGTTGTTTTATTTTGAGAGGGATGAGATTCTTCAGTACAAATAAGATTAATAAAAATAAAATAAAAAGAAATTAATATTAAATAACTAATGTTGGAAAATAAAATGATAGAAATGATTTGAAATAAATATTTTTTTATATATATAATGCTTCTTAATTACACTATATTGAGAAGCATCTACTACTTATCAAGAGGTGGAGGGAGTATGTACACTCTTGAGTGCCAATTTAGACTCACATAACTTTGTCATGATATTTCAACCAAAGCAACAAACCTCTTGCAGAGCACACCGACCATTTTTTTAGGATTCAAACCTTGAGGGGTGTTTGTGTTGAAAGGGGCTTTCTACAACCCAATATGAGGGAGATGTGTAATTCATTTTGTGCTCAATATGGAGTTGGTTTGTGACATTTAAAAAAATATTGATAACAAAAAAATATTTCAATGTCGGCCATAAGTAAAATATTTCAATATCCTCCTTAAGTAATATAATTCTATATCAACTCCATATAGAGAGAGTAATTGAAAGTAAAAAAATTAATTTTTCATTGATAGTTGTTTTCTTCTTATCAAAAAGAAAGAGATATGTATGAAGATTTGTAATTCCTTCCATGCTCAACATGAGGTTGACACGTGGCATTTAGAGCAATATTTTAACATCCACAACAAGTGAAATAATTTTATAACTTTATATAGAGAGAGAGTAATTGAAAGTAAAAAAAATCATATGTGATCGATACGTCTTCTCCATATGAGGGAGATGTGTAATTCTTTCAATGCTTAATGGTTAAGAACATGTGTTTCCTCCTAAGAGGTCACAAGTTCTTATCCAAAGGGGGGTAGGGTATGTATACCTTCATAGACTTTAGCACTCAAATTGATGTATGGCTTGGTCGTTACCTTAAAATTATATTATTATTATTGTTATTGTTATTATTAATGGAGTTAACAAGTGTCATTTAAAAAACAATTAGTAAGAATAAAATATTAACTAGCGTAGATCCATCTTAGCTACGGATTTGCAGGGATTTAATGTCTCTGGGCACATGATAGATCCAGAGTTAAAATGGATCTAAGCTGGAGTAATAAAACACCCACATCTCTTATGAAAAATGAATAAAATTAGCTCATATACATTTTAATCCTTATTTTTCTACCATGGAGAGGAGAAGAAAAGGACATTTATTAAGATGTAGAAACTATTTCAAGATGCCAAACATGGGTTAGCTAACTATTTGTTATCTTGTTTATTATCATAGACACACACATAGCATGAAGGAAAAGGCATGTCTAGCAACCATGCATATTCATCCCTAGACCAAACAACAATTATGTTATTAAGAAAGCCACTAAACCATTATCTCTATAAATACCTTTATTAATTGGTTTGAAGAACATAAAATATTAATATAAACAAAATCACAACATAAACATAACTCTCTCAATTAACATTTAAAAAAAAAACAATACACACAACTTTTACCTAATTTTGTTTCTCAAAATAACATACTTACATAATAAAATCACATAAAATGGAATGAGCAGCAAAACTACTTAGTACGTACCTTATGAAAAGATTGAAAAAAAATAATAACCTTAAGCTACTCTAAAAATTGTTCCCTATCTTTATAAATTGAATATAAATCTGACAACATTACCTCAATTTATTTGTTTTTTAAATTTTGTATAATGTTAATTTATTTATTTTTAAGATTTTATATAATACTCTCTTAATTTAAATGCAGCAAATGCTCCTTAACTTTTACGATAATGTAATTTTAAGGTATTTGACCTTTTAAAACATTCCAAGGATGCATATTAAATTATTTGAATCAAAAGTTATTGAAATCAACAACTTACAAATCAGTGGCCCAAGATATAGTCCCAATACAGATAGCATTAATGTCGATTATTCCCAATATGTTGTGATTATAAAAATTAGAAAATCGCATAAAGTTAATATCATAACCCTTGTATAGTCCCAATACAGATAGCATTAATGTCGATTATTCCCAACATGTTGTGATTATAAAAATTAGAAAATCGCATAAAGTTATTATCATAACCCTTGATATGTATCACTGCATTATGTTTTGTATAAGTGATTGATGTTATCCAATTCCAAAGAAGATTCCAAAGGAGAGGACTGTGTTACTGTAGTTATAGGAAGCTCCGATATTAAGATCCACAACATAGTTTTTGGGGCCATAAAATAAGGTCATAATGATTATAATTCCAAAGGAGAGGACTATGTTACTCTAGTTACATGAAGCTAAGATATAAAGATCCACAACATAGTTTGTGGGAATACAGTCATAATGATGATTATATGTTATGTTGATATGTTTATATTAAAAAAAAAAATTGTAATTTTAATTATAAAAAGATTTTAAATAAATTGAAATATAATTTTTTTTATATTTAAAATAGAATTATATATAAAGATGGATTAAGATTATTATTTTATTATTTTTAAGATTTTTAATATGTAAAAAATTTTTATATTTAAAAAATATTAAATTAAAAATTAATTTATAAATAATAATATTATAAATTCAACTTTTGCTTATTTAGATATATAATTTATTATTATTTTATTATATTATTTTTAAAGAAATAAAATGCTCTAACTCTGCTTTCAAAGTTTGCTTGTGTAACTTGATAGTATATGGGAAGCAGGGTTGGAATTTGGATTCATCTTTACTTGTTAAAAAAAAGATTTGTTGACGTTTTGGGTTTTTATATTGGCCTTCACAAAACGTGATCTATAAAATTGTGCCCTTCATTATTGAAGTTTTAATAATAAATTAACCCTTCAATAATAAAGATTTGATGTCAAATTAAAAAATTTAACTTACAAATTCGCATACTCTCCAAAAACAAGAAAAACAAAATAACTACAACAATAAAACATTTCAAAGTTAGATACATTAAACACCAATCAATAAAATGAAAACAAAGGATTAGATCAATTGAGTATTCATTCACAAACCATACAAACTGGTGGTTTGATAAACATGGTTTTTTCAATCCATGCAAACAACATCCAATACGAGTCAATAGAATTAAAAATGAAGATTATAACAATTGGGTGTTCGTTCTCAAACCAGAAGAAAAATACCCAATACATTCAAATATCATTAAAATACCAACCAATAGATTAAACATTTAAGATTTTTTTATCAAAATAAACTTGAAATTCAATATTCAAGCTTTCTTCTATGTTCATTATGAAACCAAATACAAAAAGAAGAGGGCTAATAAGAACCTGGATGAAGCCTAAGGAACTGGTTTTGACACCTCCTGAATCCCAAGGCAAATATCATTCCAATTACGCAAATGTTGTTGGTTGACACACAGAGCGCTTGCACATGCATCAATATAGGCATCCAATTCTAAGAGGCAAAACTCCACACTATAACATAAGTATTTGGAATTTCCCACTCATAGACAAAGACATCATTTGGAAATCAAGGTCTTTCCAAGCCCTACTTTTAGTTGCTCTTCACTCTTTCGCAACCTGCATCTTCTCCCCTACACTATAGGCTGTCATGACTCACGAGTTCTCCTAAGCCCTAGTCATCCCAACTCTCGAATCACACACCGTCGTGAATATAATAGTATGGATATAGACTCAACTCCACTAGCTAGAGAAAAGGGTTGTGGGCAGCCACAATTCCTTCCCTAAAACGCCTTTCCATTCATCATGATCCATGGTTATGTCAAGTTAGGACGTCAGAACACCATGGCCACATCCATGGATGAATTTCAAAGCATAATCTGAAACAATTTGAATGATAAAGTTACAATAATCACATCTCCCCACTTGTTAGTTGTCAAATGGAAAAGAAATCCCGCAAAAATCACCAAACCGTCGAACATGGATGCATGTTCTCCTATGAATTAGGGTTAGTGCCACTCCCCAAACTAGGGAGGGAATATTTTGCATGAGGCTATTGGGTTATTACATTTATTACATGACACATTCCCTGTTATAAACGTAGAGTGCATTAAATAAAAAATCATGATTTTCTGATTTTCTCATGGTTAATGACAATGAATGGTTAAGCACATTAAACCTCTCTTTCTGTTGTGCCAGTTCAAGGATCCCATCAAAACTATTGCATTAAGTTCTTTCTGCCCATATTAGTACTAATATGAAAAAATCTAATTTTATTTTCTGTCCAAATTAATACTAAGACGAAAAAATCGAATCTAATAAAAAAAACTTGCTTAAAGTACATTAGTTTGTCGCCATATCAATCTGGAATGAACGAAGTGCCCATTTAACCACACTGAGTTAATGGTTTCAATATTTACCATTCACTCTCAAAGTCTCCAGCAAACTAAGGATAGAAAACTGAACAATCTACTCGAAGTCTTTCTACGCACTCAACAACATAAATAATGTTATCTTGTCACAAACTCACATATCTCATCATAACTACACAATTAATCGCATTATCTATCTGAATCGAGAAGGATCATGGATGGTATGTTAGATTCTCCAACCTCCAAGACATATCTAGACCGGACTATAATGACGTTATCAAAAATTCATCACCCATCATAAATATGTTTAGTGGACTTGGTTGCTCGTTCGAAAAGACGGTAAGGTAGACAATTTGGTCGTAAAAACAGGTAAAATGCCCTCTGGCAGGCAATTTTCCCGTCAAATTCCAACCTTGATTGATCCACGAGTCATGTGATCCATAGTCTTGAATTCAAGTGTCTTTTGGGTTGCTAATTTGGGTTAAAAGCTTAATTGTTATTTGAAGTTATACTTGATTATTTTATTATTTATGTATATAAAATTGAGTGTAAATGTGATAATTGTTGTTTAAAAATGGTTGAAAGATTATTTATGTATACAATACTAAATGTAATAGTTGTAAGATTGAAACATATACTAAGTCTAACTTGACGGATAGTTATTGTAGCAATATAAATACTTGTAATCAATGATCATGAACTTCCTAAATATCATGGTTTTATTTTGTGTATGTATGTGTTCTTACCTGTTGTAGAAATACAAATATTCATAATAAATTGTTTTGAACTTCTTAAATATCATGGTTTTCTTTTGTGTCTATTCTTGTTCTTATATATAGTGGTTATTTATGCATATTTACACCGAAGGTGTTATTTAAGGGGAGGTTTTGCTCGAGCCTTCATCATCTGTCCAAACCTTATAAGAACTTAACACATGTTCATTTGCAATCAACGAATCTTCTCCTAACTTGTGTATTCTCTTCCACCAACTTCAAACTGCTTCCGCTGACATGGGACGCTCAATTATCACACATATGACTTTCCATATAAGGAAACTTGTATGGGTAGATTTTGGTGGTTGTTCACTTATACTACAACTCAGTCATACTTGATAAAAAATAATTCGTAGAGCCCAACATATTTCCCGATAGGTAGTGCGTTGTGGCGCTTCTCTGTGGTCTCAGATGATTAATTAGTGCACAGTTTTCTCTTATGAATTATGTCATCTATTGTCATTGAATACTTTGGTGTTAGTCGACTGTTCAAAATGGAAGCCCCTGTCAGATTCCTTCAGGAATTTAACAAACCTTGAACATATCGATCTATCTTACTCAAATTTGCAAATGCTCCCAAACTCCTTTGGAAATTTAATTTGGCTTAAATATATTGATCTACAATATTGTTGTGATTTAACCATCTCCATCGAAACTCTTGGAGATATTAGCACCCTTGAACACTTGTATCTCTCCCACTATGAAAGAATTGAAGTATTTCCCTCCCAAGTCACACAACAACACTACCTCAAAAAAATTGTATTTGTGGGTTGCAGCTTTAAAGGAATAGTCGAGCACCATTGGAAACCTAAGGGATTTGGAGCTTGTGGTATTAGGAAGAACTTTTCTGGAAATTTCATCACGTTCGCTCAGTGACTTGAGGAACTTGAAGGAATTGAGTCTCTTCAATTGCAACGAGTTGAAATGGTTGCCTGAGTTCGTTGCACTGTTGTCTCAGTTGACTAAGTTGGCAGTAGTTGGATGTCCATTGCAAGAACTTCCCTTTTAAAATGTTGAAGGAGAAAGATAAACATTAACAAAGTTCAAAGGGCGTAGAGAGATGGATTTTTCCATTAACAAAGACTCTGAACTATATTTTTCTTGCACTGAAGACTTTGTAGTACTAAACACAGAAATATGATTGGAAGAGGAGGAGGAATTGCTTCTTCATGGTGTTTTTCCCAACCTTCAACATCTCTTTGTCAGGTTTTGCAGTGATCTAGTGAAGGTTGGAACATTGCCAAATACACTTCTAAAACTGCAATTGTTGGGTTGTTCTAGTTTGAGGAAAATAAAAGGGCCTTGTGATCTTTCAAAACTTCAAATATTGCACATCATCCAGTGCAGAGAAGTGGAGGAGATGCCAAGTATTGAAACATTGATCTCATTGGAGGATTTGAGGGCATCTAAATGTGTGAAGCTGAAAAGCATACGAGGCTTAGCGTAGTTGTCAAAGCTCTGACAACTATTTGGTAGTTGGTGCAATGAAATAGAATAGTTGGAAGGTGTTGAACATTTGAGGTCGTCAACAAAGTTAGATGCCTTTGGTTGTCCCAAACTATGGTTGGGCGGTGGGGGTGTATTGGAGCAGTTGCCCCACTAATTGAATGAAGAAGGTATGCTTATCATATGAAGAAAAGAAAAGCAGGTCTTAAAAAAAACATTTACTAATTACAGTCGCAACTACAGTCCCCCACGGAGCAGCATATGTGGTTGTTTTATGGGAGAATTAATTAAGCAAGAGTTAGAAGGTCGTTATATCCTTGAGCTTTTGGTCAGAATGTGTAAAGTTTTGGAAAATTTTGAGAACTTTTACCTTTCCTCTTCTATTTGGTATTGAAATTGAAGAGCTTCAAAGTTTTTGAGAAAATCTTGTATTCGGTGTTATAGGTGGTATTGAAATTGAAGAGCTACAAAGTTATTGAGAAAATCTTGTATTCGATGTGATAGATTATCATTGTTGTAAGTATCTAAACTCTTTTTAAACTTTGTGTTAGAAATAATAATTCTAAAAGCATGCCTTCAACATATCTATTCATAGGTGGTCTTAGATGATTAATTAATTACTGTCAAACTTGCAACAATATCGCTAATTTTTTATGTTGTTGTTCAATTTAGGGAAAATGTTTTTACAACATGCATTATAACTAGAATTTTTCCTTGTATTTCTCTTTACAGCAAATATAAAACCTAGGATTTTCACACATTTTAGGGCCATGGTTAATTCAGTATATGGGGCAATACAAATTCATTTTTTTATTTCTTAAGGAACATGAGGATTCTATCTATGAAAGAAAATAAGGTTTAGGCGTGATAACGACGAGTAGCTATTTATTTAATTATTAATTGTGCACTGAGAGAAGTGTGTTTCCTTCTACAGTCTTGGTGTATTGAGGGTGATACATCAACTGGAGGTTTTTAAACTCATGCATATATTCTCTTCAAAAGTTCCCACAAATGGATGACCTATCGAATATTGGAGCGTAAGACATGCATCCTCCTTCTTGGCAACCTCCAGGTGGAGGATAGATGGATGGGTCTGCACTGGGCTATGTTTTTTTATGGGGATTTTTTGTGATCACTAGTTTTTCTTTTACTTTTTAGTTTAAGGATTGCTTTTATATCCAAATAGAGAAATTACAATTTTGTTTGGGAAAAATAGTTGCATTTGAGGAGAATTGAACCTTGATGAATGGCCTACCACAAGGACTAGGTTTGCAATATAAGAGAAACGTGTTAGTAGATTATTTTAACTCCCTTCAATGTTTTATTTTCAACTAAACAAGGAGAGTAATTTTTTCTTCTAGTATATAATGTTGGGTTCTCTCACCAGTGATTTTCAAAGACAACTTTTCTTTTAAGTTTTGTATTATCTTTAGTTGTGTTTTTGAGGAATCTTTTTTCAATTTTACTTAAGTGATCTTTCATCTTTGTCGAGTGTTCTATTGAATGAATTTGAAGTTTGACTGCCCACTTGAATTTTATATGTGTGGCTCTAGAATGCATGCATAATAGTTCATTATGATGGGTAGAACTAGAAAGTCATCATCTTTCCCTTGCGAAGGGTCATATGTTGACTTTTTTTTTTTTTTTAAAGGTTTTTCTCGATGTTATTTCTTTCCCTAAAAATCGAACATTTTGCATTCCTACATCAAAATTTTGTAACTGCAAGCATGCAAAAGCTTCCTTCCTCTTGAGGAGTGTCTGGATGCTCATCGATAAATAGGGAGCTTATGTGTGGCCTTGGCCATGCGGGGCCTAAAACACATGAAAAACCCTATAGATTTTTCCACCAACACCCTATAACTTAACCCAGGTCCCAAACCCCACCCTCTTTAACAACATAACCACCCACCTCCTCAATTCACTTCGGTGTTTCCTTTCCCCTACTTCTAAGGTATGTTAGTCAATATTTGTATGTTTCATGATATCTATTTGTATTATTTATTTATTTCCAACTCTTACATATTACATGTTTTATGATACAAATCTCTATTTAATGTGTCATTGTTGTGGTTATTTATGTGAATTGTTACAAAATATTTATGTCAATTGTTATAAAGATTTTGGTTAGTTTTTAAAGTATTTCTCATGATATACTTGTTATCTTTATGATTTGTTAGTATTTCTCATGATATATTCCATTGTTGGATTTATAATTTTTTATTACATGGATTGATTCAGAGAACCCTAAAACCAATATCATTATTGTGAACGTTGATATTGCAAAATGTGCATGGCACGATCAATATGTCAGCTTTCCAGGGAATTACATAACCAAAAACAAGAAAAAACCAACTAGACCTTAGACTGTAGCTCAGACAGCATGTGTTACCATTAAGCCATAGATATCATTGTAGACTCTGTTTATACCGTCCCTGCTTTGTCAGAATTCGACGATGGACAGAATTGTAGATTTAAATTGTAATTTAAAGCATTTAGATCATGTCAAAATAGACTAAAATCTTCATGTTGCATTTATTGATTACAAAAATTGTAATTTTAAACATTTAGGTTTGTGCAAAATATGTTATGTTAAAAATTTTATGATGCACTTTTCCATTATAGAGATCACAAAATTTGAGGGATGAAATTACAGTTTCAAATTTATGACAACTTTAATGATTAAATAGTCACAAAAAACCTTTTAAAGAAGTTGCTAAGGAGTGGAGTGTTTTAAGTTTGAAGAAGTTTCAATGTTATAAGATTTTTGAACTTTGTAAACATTATGAGATTTGAACTTTTTAGGAGAATAGTCACCTAGAATTTAGTTATATAATTTTTTTGTTAAATTGTGATTTTTTTATTGTTGAAATTGAATTTTGAAATATATAAATGGATATTTAGATGTTAGTGCCTTAGATTGTTTTATGTATAGGGAATTTATTTGTTTTCAGGAACTTTAGGTAGTGTTGATCGTGTCATATACTTAGAGCAAGGGTAAGTGGTATTCACTAGGCACATTATCAATTATTGGTAATGTGTTTTCTTCATCTAGTCTATTGGATAGTGAATAGTAGGCAAGTGATATTCACCAAGCACACTACCAATTATTGGTAGTGTGTTCTCTTCATCGTGTTCACTAGAGGGTGGATAGTGTGCTATCTGATGGACAATAGAAGGTAGTAATGATTGTAAGCATCTATAGTGGATAATTTTCACCTTGAATAATACAATGATGGGTAGTGTGGTAGTGTGATTGGTAGATAGATTTCACCCTATTTATCCCATGATGACAGTGTGTTAACTACCCAGCATTCAGATTGCCATGTATCTGTCGAAATCTAGCTGATAAAGAATTGTTCAAATGACCCGTTGTTCAAATTGCAATTTTGAACATTTAAGTAGATTCAGATGTCTCAAATTACACTAAGATTACAGTTTGCAATTACGGGGATCACAATTTTGCATCCAAGTGAGAATTCCTACTAGATTTGTATCTGATTAGAAGAAAAAAACGCACAAAAAATGGGATGGTTTGAGTGTTGTTTATCCACATTGAGCCTTAAACGAAAAATGTTTACAGCCACTTCAAGCAGTGCCACGGATATCCAGATGTCAGTATTATTCTTAATTTATTTGATTTCATCCACTTCACACAGTGTTGTGTACTGGAGTGGAGCCTTGAAACGAAAATTGTTTTCAACCATTTCACGTAGTGCCACGGGTATCTGGATGTCAATATTGTTTTGTCTATACGTAATTTATTTATTTAATTTATTTGTTTTCAGCCACTTCACGCAGTGACGGTAGGGTTGGAATTTGGATTCCTCTTTACTCATCAAACAATTTTTTTTTTTTATGTTTTGGGTCTTTATATTTCCTATCAAAAAACGTTATGTTTAAATTTGTTCCCTTCAATAATGATGTTTTGATAAGAAATTAACTCTTCAATAATGAAGTTTTGATTAAAAATTAAGTTTCAATAATTGAAGTGATATTAAAAAATTTAAGTTCACATAACGAAATGGTGTGTTCAACTTAAAGTTGGCAGGGCACCTTTAGTAGTAGGCTAGAGATCAATTTCACTTGCATTTATTCTGCTCATTAGATTATCCATACTTCATTAATTCTCTATTTGGAGACTTTGAATCCATGGACAAATAGAAAAACCCTCGAAAAAAAATAAGAAAAGTATATCAGCAAGGAATACTAGAAACGTTTCAACATGTCATCATGCTTGCCAAGATTTTTTTAAGAAAACTCAACTACTTTTATGAAAGAAACAAAACTTGTGCAAAAATGTCTTCATAAATAAAATGGAAATCTAAAACTTATTGTTGCGATTCAGTTTTGATTGCAAGGAAGATTTTAAATACTCCATATAATTGTCTGATTATTTTTATCTTCATTCTACTTATCAGTCGTTTTCCACCGAGAAATAAAACTAATGATGGATTAACTAAAGGCCAATTTCAACATATTGTTACCTTCAAACAAATTGTGTGTTTACTAGGGAACTAATCTGAAAGGACCATCAATGAGATTTGCATCAACACAATGTTCTATTACTTGAGGTATTTCTTATTAGATATATACTAGATTCACAAGACTATAGAAAAATTACAAATATCAGGAACAAAACTTTTAAAAGTGCAAATTTTCAAAAAGATAATTGAGATCCAACCATTCAAAAGGCCCAAATACTCACCAAGGTATATACAAGTATAATTACAGTGTCTGACGTTAGGTTATGGGTTTGAAACCCGAATTGATGCTTGCAACTAAACCAAATTCATTATATCAACCCCATACTTCCATTCCAATAAGGATTCTCTATAATAACTTGTATCAATTGATATGAAAATGGATCATCTTTTTGTCTTAAGCATTTTCTTCAAAATCCTCAAATACAATATAGTAATAAGACACCAAGTTCAAATATATTGATCAAGTCAATCTTCTTCCAGTAGTCAAATCAATATCAATCTAATTAGTTGTTTGGTTGGGAAAGATATCACCTGCTCTGACTAGCATTGCAATATAAGGAAGTCATAAGTAAGGTAGCAATCTCAACCAAGCACTAACAAATTGATATGGATGACCCTTCCACCGGTTGTGTACCACTTCACATCCATCAAGATCAGACCAAGTAAGCAAAGAACATAGATTGAGAAACGTTTAATGCTGAGGTGTATGTGAGCCCGTCGCTTTTCTCTTCCTGCTGAAATGCCCACCCTTCTGACTATCCCTGCCTTTTCATCACCTGTAAGGAAAGTTTGTACTTACTGCATTGTCCAATGCTTCGATGGTAGATTCTCCTCTGTTAACCTAGCCCCTAGGATTAGGATGGGCGTTGAAATATTTACCTATCAATTAATATCCATAAAAAAGTGAGGGTTGAGGCTATTCTTTGCCACACATTATATAGACAAGAATCTAACATAAAATACACCCTTCCAATACATGTACAATGTATTAGAGGGACTAGCTGAGAGGTGGATTAAATGGTAGCACCATTCAGAGGCATCAACTGCTTCAAACTCCTTCCATTTCATGCTACTCCTGCCGCAAGAAACCCTGAAATTCTAGCATGCTACTCTTGCTGCGGCCTGATCAAAAGAGAAAACCATGAAATTCAAGCCACCTGAAGACGTGTACAACACCACAATTAATTGCATTAAGGCCACAAACCAAAACCGATGTGTTTACTTCTTAAGATATTCCTTATGCCATGTGAAGGATGAACAGGTGTCGAGTGTAGTCGGATGGAGAATGATCATGGATGGTACACCAGAAGCGAGAGCCTCCAACACACTGACCAAACAATAATAACTTTTTATAAAATTTAATAACATTCATAAATATGACCAAACCATAATAATGTTTTATAAAATTTATTAACCGTCATAAATACGTTCAGGGGAATTTGGTTGCCCGTCCGAAGAGACATTAAGCCTGAAAATTTGGTCGTAAATAACGAGTAAAATGCCCTATGACAGGATTTTTTTCCTGTCAATTTCCAACCCTAATGGGAAGCAATAGTGACTGTCAGAAACAATCATTATGTAGAGAGAGAGAAGAGCTATTGGTTTCCACGTGTCAGAGTGTTCGTAGAGTCTATAGTTTTCTTTATTTTTTAAAAGTATTGGTAATCAATGGACACATGTTTACTCTCAATAATTTGTTGAGGCTTGATTTCCTCTGAGTGTGATTGGAGTCTACCTGAGTGTTTCCAGATCATCATCATAACCTTCTTTGCCTATTGATCAGATGCAATATAGATTATCATACAAACAATGTTTAGTAGTTGTGTGGAAGGATTTACTAAAAGAAATATATATAATAAAATAAACCAGGAGAGGACCCCACTAAAACATGATAATTAATATAATACATGATTTAGATCTTGTAATTACACCTCTAAAATAAATTATTATAATTTCTATTTTTTAAACCAGCTTATCTTGGATCTATGAAGTATTAAGAGGGATCCAATTTTTAAGGTGTAAATTTTTTTTATCATATCATTCCATGTCAAGTATTAATTCCTTTATATTAAATGATAAAATAAAAATTACACCTTAAGAAAAATGATCCTTCGTTTGATAGATTTGGATTTAAGATGTTGTCATCTATATATGAATATAACTAGTTATTTAATTTTTATTTAATTTTTTTTGTTGCCATGTAACATAACATTATGTGACAACATCTCTCCCACACTAAACTATAAAGCACCTTAGTACTCTCGATGTAAACTTATTATTATTATTATTATTATTGATCAGACATCCCAAAGTTTGACGGAAAACCAAGAGAGGACCCCTCCACACACATCATGACATACCACTTATGGTGTTCATCCAACTCGTTGATGGATGATAGTGTGAGGTTGTGTCTTTTCCAGAGATCCATTACTGGGGCCGCTGCCAAATGGTACATTGAACTAAAAGGAGATTCCTTTAGAAGCTTCAATGACCTGGCAATGACATTTTTAACTCGTTACCAATTGTCCATCCAGTACAAGATAGGGAATGAGCTCTTGACTTCATTACGTCAAGACAATGCCACCCACATCTCTGATCATATTCATGAGTTATGTCGACAGTGTATGATGATTAAGACTCAGATTCCAGAAAAGCTCCTTAAAGAGTGGTTCACTAAGTCCCTCCTACCACCTATTTCTAGAGATGTAGCTATGGTCGAGGCCACCACCGAGGAGAAATCTATCATGCATGCCCAACACTTAGCTTGATCTACCCATGGTCAGGTACTCTATATGATATCATTCCAAATAATCCTCGGTCATCAACAAATCTCAAGAAGCCAAACCCAGGACACCATGTTGATGGTGTGGTCGGTAAACAAATAACATCCTCGTGCACTTGACACTGGTAAGGGGAGATAAATAACAATCTCAATCTATAAACATAGCCTCTCAAGCTCAAACACCATGAACATGTCCTTTGACCACCACACGAGAGCATAGATGGTTTGTGGGGGGCTTGATCATCATCAAAGACTAAAAACTAGTGTCTTAGGATCTTATTGAAGCTTCTTGAGATCAACATCCTTGAACAAGTACTTGAACTAACACATGGGAACTTGGTAGATGGTCTTTGGATTCTAAGTGAGATACAAGCACCGCGAGTAGGTTTTGTGAACTAGAAATGTGTGTTGATGCATAAACATGGTTATGTAAATTCTAACCTTGTACAATGTCTACTATAAACAAATATTCAGAAAAGAATAGAAAAGATACAATGGCAAATGCAAACATTACACAGAGATTTTTCCCCTGGAAACCCAAACCGGGAAAACCAACATATATTATATCCAGACATTGTGTTACATTGTTTACAATACAATATACATATAGGAGCCAGCGGCATCCAAAACCCTAACCCAATGACCTGGATTAGTCCAAAACCCTAATTCCTTAACCGGAAATAGAAAACCATCGGCAAAAACCATGTGCCGAAAAACCACCTAAATATCATGTGGTCCCGGAAATATGTCGTCCCGGTAATATGTTGTCCCGAAAATATGTCGTCCCGGTGCGAAAAAAAAATTTCGAGGGCAGCGCCCCCGAACCCCCGCGCAAGGAGCTCCACCCCCCTGCGCGCCCGACGCAGACGCTCAGACACTACTACTCGTGCAAAGAATATAACACATACCCAACAGAACATGGGTAAGTAAAGTGATTTTATCCCCACCATTGATCTCATCTAATCTCAACCGTTAGATGAGATGACCCTTGAGATTCCCTCATGAGGTCAATTAGGGTAAGGACGACACACCCATTGTGGGTTGTTGAAATGTTTTTGAGAGAGAGCAAGAGAGCATTTTCAAGCTTGAGGAAGACGCCATTTCTGCATAGCTAGGGCACGCATTCCAAGGAAGGAAACTAGCATGCAAATCGAGGCAGGAGGTACAACATACACAGCAGGTCGTGCAGTATGGATTTCGAGGTTCGCACAGCCTTTTGTTGGCACAAAAATCGAGAAAGGGGAGCAGCATTAAATTCTGGCTATACGGTACAGATTTTCTCAGTCCCTACGATTCAGTTTTGGCACAATTTTTGAGGAAGGTATAGCCACTGTACACAGGCCGTACAGTACAAATTTTTACAGTCCGTACAGTGTCTTTATTGCACAGAAATCGAGGAGATTTGTTGTGAGTGTTTTCTGGAAAGTTTGGCACAGTTTTCTAGAAGGTCGTACAACCATTAAATACCCATAAATTTTGTTGTTGTTGGCACAAATTTCGAGGCATTCATACAGCCAATTGGAGGCACAAATATCGAGGAGCAAAGCTATACTTTGTTGCAGAAAATTCTAGAAAGAATTTTGAGGAGTTTTGCTCATTTCCTATGTGAAGACTTGGCACAGTTTTCGAGATAAGTTTGTCATTAAAATTTCTGAAGATGAATACGCTGTAACAGAATTTCTCAGAAGCTCACAAATAATAAAAACTCCCTCTCACACTGGTTTTCCCCTTGTGGGTTTTTCCAGGGTCGTTGTTTGACCAAAAATCACTGTGTTATTTTATGAGTTTAATGTGCTACTGATATATTTTATTTCTGCATTAAAAACGATGTTCAGAATCCTCATGTTTCAGTTATGAAATTTAATTTTATGTTGAGTTTAATTGGTTGTCATAAATCTGGGTTTGGGCATGAAACATTGGCTAAAAAATCAGCGAGAATGAAACTGGGTTGGGGTCTGAAATTTTACAGTCTTGACCAAACAACATATCCAAAATGAAATCCCACTCAATCCACCAATATAGTTTTATCAGAAAAAAAATGAGACGTGCCTAGTCTCCCTTGCACATTCCATACTTCTACTCAATACTGATCTTTGAGTAGTTGAAACAAGATTAGATTCATCATTGTGGCACAATTCAACTGATACGATATTCACAACAAAGCACATTCACTACCCTTCTTACTCTTTCTCTGTAGCAGGGTTTAAAAAACTAGAAATTGAGCCTAGATGTATTCTTTGGGAAAAGGCAGGAGGGAAGAGGGAGCTCCCACTCATGGCATAGGATTAGTTCAGATTTCCCAGATAGGCATGAGGGCACGATTTGGTTGATATCCAAGCACAGAGGACAACTTTAGTAGTCAATGAATGGTGAAGGCCATGAATGGTAATGAAACTTAGCAACTTCGTGTTCAACATCAAATTGAGCATCCTCTTCGTGTCAATGGAAAAAACGATCTTTTGGGCATTTGTGATGTGGTGGGAGCAGTCAGTGCTTTTGGTATTCCTGTGTCAAAGATCTTCAAAAGAATTTTGCA
>ML797817.1:24272-53050 GCA_009831015.1 Picea engelmannii | reverse complement strand
TAACAAAGGAGATGCCTAATTATGTGCTTAAAGTGGAACTGATAAGTGACATTAAAAAAAATATTAATATAAAAAATGTGGTATTTAAAATAAAATAAAACATTTTTTTTGTAAGTTAGTATTTATATTACCTTCATAGGACAAAGTTCAAAATACATATCATATGACCTGGTACGAGGCTTGCCAAAACTTAAAACCAGAGTCTGCACCAGGTTTCATATAGTAATAATTGTTTACCCTAAAGGGCCAAAGAAAAATGTTTGTATATGCCATCTTGGCTACATAAACGATTTGAGTTCAAAACATGACTATTGACTTCTGAGACTGATAGCCAATGCGAATTCAAAAAAAGACTAGTAACTATTGAAATTGAAATTGTGTTATGGACATCAACCATAATAGAAAACTATATTTAAACACCAAACTGACCACTTCCACCATTGCCCCTGGGAGGAATATACCCTATTGAAGCACATGCACAGTGACAAGGACAAACCAGACAAGGTTGACAAGAAGTATGGCCAGAAAGTGGGCCTGGGATCCATCCACTCCTGGTGATAATTTTGTTCCGCAATGCTCTGTCGCAACTCAAAAATAAACTGTAGCTGGTCCCTCGAAAACCACCATGGAGAATGTAACTCTATTGCCCTGCTGGGATTACACCCTGAAACCTGTGAACTGCTAGCTGTGGCATTGGTGCCTTGCAGAGCAGGAGAAGCCTCAATGGGGTCTGCCTTGCTACAAGCTGAGCTGAAGCTTCTAAATTTTCATGGAAGTGATCAGAGGGAATGTCTTCCTCTACAAGAGTGGCATTGGCCCAGCTATAATCCTCCTGTTGGCTCATCACGGGAGAGGAGGAAAGAACAAAAGAGTCAGAAAGGCTGAACGAGGGTAGATGAGAGGGATGACGACTACCTGAGCCACGGAAAGACCCCGAGCCTCGACTGGGTTTCCCTTTTTCACGAGGCATCTTGTTGAGGAAAGGAGCTGTAACACACCCACGACGACGAATAAAATCTTTCGCTTTTCTCAAGGGACATAATCTCAATTTCTATAGCCAAACAATTCTCTAAGACTTGATGGTCTCGTTCTATAGTTAAACGCAGAACCTTTCGGTTTCTTAGTGCAAGTTTAAGGGCATACACGACCTTCCCCTTCACCCTTCTGTGAAAACTTGGAGTGTCGGGCGATAGCTCCTTTTGTGACTCAATCTGGGCAATTAAGTTCCAAGCACAAGTTTCTCTCACGTGGCCACGGGCTGTGACCACTTGTCTACCCAAAAGGCGTTTCAGGACTTCGCATGTCGGGTATTCTACATGTGAGTTACCCCGACTTTCCCAACCTCCAAAATCCGATCGGGGTCTAGTGCATGCTAGCTCTTCCCTTATCCTCCTCCACGTGACCACTACTCGCGACCATAGGCTTAGCCTAAATGGTGCGTCGCGTTTCGCAACTTTGGGACTTTCGATGCAAGGTGCCCCAACTCCTCCAACTCCCGAGTTCCGAAAGGGCTTAACAACCGTTAGCTCCCTCCTTTTGCCTTTGTCCATGTGACCATTTACTACGACCCGAAGCCTAATCCCAAGGCGCGTCGAAACTTCACATATTGCGAGTTCTCACGACTTCCCTCTTTGACTTTTCTACCCTGCGAGTCAGCGAAATGCTAAGATCTCGCCACGTGTCCTCCTTAATGGACGACCACGATCAAATCACGATTTCACATATCACGAGTTTGAACAGTTATGCTCTTTGACCCTCTTTCTTTGCGAGTCAACGAAATGTTGAGATCTCGCCATGTGTCCTCTTTAATGGACGCCCACGATCAAATCGCGTTTTGGAACAATTATGCTCTTTGATTCTCTTGCTCTGCGAGTCAGCAAAATGCTGAGATCTTGCCATGTGTCCTCCTTAATGGACGACCACGATCAAATCGCGATTTCACACATCGTGAGTTCGAACAGTTATGCTCTTTGACCCTCTTGCTCTGTGAGTTAGTGAAATGTTGAGATCTCACCACGTGTCCTCCTTAATGGATGACCATGATCTAATTGGAACTTGTCTTGTGCACCTTCCTCCAGATCCAACGATTGTTGGTTCACGCGCTTCAGATCTGAAGGCTCAGATCCATTTTCCTCTTGTGCTCACTTCTTGTTGTCTGAACTTGGATTTTGACGGCCCATATCTTCTCCTCCACAACTAGGTCCTTAGGGAATTTTGAATTCCCGCGTACTCCTTGCGTTAATCCGTTCACATTAGATCGATGATCCACGACCTTCCTTGGTCTAACGGTCTGGATTACATTGCAACATCCACTCATCTACCAAACGAAAGGGTATTCCCTTTTGATACCTAAATCTTGCTATCATTCCCGAGCTTTGTCAGTTCTGAAGGATTAAGAGCGTTGCGCTCCTTCTCCTGGACCTAACACCTAGAAGGGTCTTCTGCACAGTTCTTTCGCTCCTTCATTTAGTCTAGAATTTAGGTGGTTCTTAGTCTCTGCTTGCCTCACAGAGAGCTTGTGCATATCTACACTACCTCTCCTGAGCTTAATAGACTTTGTCCTCATAGTGATTGCGGGATTCGACCTCCGCAATCAAGGAAGTACTCACTCGACTCTAGGACAGGGATGCATTTCCCTGGGAAGGTACTTTTGAGGAATTTAACTAGAACATAAGGGAAATCAAGCAGATGTAGAAGTTCTCAAGGACGAAAGCATACTCTTAATTTAATCATTCAATGCAGAAACCATTTACAGGCATACAAAAACAAGCATGCATCCATTATTTCCAATTTAGAGTTCAAGGCAAAAACAGTTATCAGAACCATAAAGTGTGAAGCGACTGCTGAGAGGGGTGCTCGTTTCCACCCAACCATAGGCTCAGTCACTCCCAATGGATTTATCACTGGCCACCCCTGAGCTTAGGCCACGATGCTATGAGATTCAATCTTTGACTTCCAACTCAACGAAAGTTAGGGACGAAGGTTACTCTCCTTCGCATGTCTCTGTCTCCCTATTCCCTGTGATCATAACTCACTTGTTCACTTTCGATCCTTCCTCGGACCCCCAAGAGCTCTGCTCCCATCTATGCACTCTTCGTCGGCCGCCCCCTTTGTCCACCACGCTTCCCTTCTTGCCTCCCTCAGCAAGGTTGCATGTGGCTCGAATCCCCCTGTCCGTGGTCAGGTCTGGAAGCCATACCAATGGGCAGTCTGCCCCATCCCTCATTAACTCTCGAGGAGGCCCTTCCCACCTACCAGCCTGACAGGAATTCATTCCCGGTTAGAGGGTTGTTCTGATCTGAGCAAAATTAACTCCAACATGGTACTGGTTCGGTGGAGGTTAACACAACCATTTCGGGTCCCCTCCACCACCTTTTCATCAACAATCGTGGCCTCTCTTAGCATGTCCCCTTCTCAACAGTCATGCAACACATAACATTTTCTATTACAATAATCAAAATTTACATTCATCAACCTTCTACACAAGGTCCATCAAATCAAACATTCACACTTTTAAGTTTGCCATAGTTCCTCGGTCCATATAGTTATATTTACAGACTGGGGGAAACATGGTGTTACAGGAACAAAGAGCTAGAGGGTGGGCAGGAAGGAACAAGAGACAAACAAGGGAAAGGAGACCGTAAAGAAGAATCCGATGATGGTAGAGGCAAGTTTCCCAGCAAGAGTGAAAGTGAGAACGAAAATGAGCCAGAGTGGAGCTAAATTAGCCATGGTGAGGTTTGAGGACAATAAAGGAACAATCCCACTACCATAAATGACAGTCGCCATATCTGTACTAGTCTAGAGCTTTCCAACCTGCAAAATGACCCGTGACTTAATGCGACACATGAGAACTAGGGCGCGAGAGGGAAGGCATCATAAATGCATCGTCTTGGGCAGGAAGTCGAGCATGTGGAGGGGATGCTGACATGCAAGTGTTTTGTTGATGTCCATGCCTAGGTGGCACCCCATCCAGAGCAAAATAAAATAAAATACTAATAACAAAGGAGATGTGTAATTCTATGCTCAACATGGAACTAACAAGTAGCATTTAAAAAAAATATTGATATAAAAAATGTGGCATTTAAAATAAAATAAAATAAAATATTAATAACAAAGGAGATGTGTAATTCTATGCTCAACTTGGAATTCATAGGTAGCATTTAAAAAAAAAATATTAATATAAAAAAATCAATATGATCTTTAAGTAAAATATTTCAAAATCAACTTTAAATTAAAAACAAATATATATAATATATTAACATAAAATGTCAACAACATCATTTCAAAATACAAAGTCAATAACATTTTTACTTTAAAATATTTTGAAATAGTTATTATGTATGTAGATCCATTTTAACTTTGAATATTTCAAGGTTAGATTCTTGGAAACATAATTTTTTTTTTTACAATGAACAAATTTAATCTCTTTCAATACTTAATAAATCCAAAATCAAAATAATTTTACTTTAATTTAACATTATCTAAAATTATATAAATTTCTTTAATAAATCCAAAATCAAAATACGTTAATTCTAACATCAGATTTATTTACATTAAAGTTATATTAGACTATATAATGGTTAACAAAATGGAAAATGAATGGTGTTATGCCACGTCGATTTATGGAGGGCTATTTTTTCAATAATTTCATTTTTAAATTAGTTATATAACTAAAGGTACCGAAAAGTTCCAAAAAAGGTAATTTCTATATACAGAAAATGTACAAATCACTCAAATAATTATATTTGAATCCTATGAGATTCTCAAGGTGTCACTGAACCCTCCTATAACGATGTATAACTAGGTAGTTAAGACACAAGTTGAAAAGGGTGGAATTTTAATTACACTACCAATGTGCATAGATGGTATTTTACTTAGTTATTACACCGTGCATAGCTCTAAGTTTGACTAGTTGGTGAGTGGGGATGGTGATGCTCACACTACACTTTTCTCATCAACAATCACCATTGGGATCCACACAATGGTAGTGGGATCATGAGACACTTGTCCAAATTTTATTTTTAATTATCGGTAAAAGTGTAGGTGTAAGGTACGAGTGGTTTATGCTAGTGGGATTATGAGACATTGTCTAGATTTTATTTCTAATTATTAATATAGAACTGAATCTCATTTCAGGAATATGTCATCATATTATAATAGGTTTTAATATTTAGGTTTAGGTGAATAAGAATTTTTTAATGATATAAATTAATTAAAAATTAAATGAAAATGTAATGTCATAATAGTCATAATAAGATTTCAAAATGACAATCATAATAACAACAAAGTAGTACATAATATAATATAAATACCAACCACAAATCAAACACAATGGGTAAGAAAGTGTACCAAAATCTTTTATGAGTCACATTATAAAAGTAAAATCACATAAATAACAATTATAAAAGTAAAATCACATAAATAACAATTATAATTATAAAAGTAAAATCACATAAATAACAATTATAATTATAAAAGTAAATAAGTAAAATCACATAAATAACAATTATAAATTAAATTATTAGTAAGAATTTTATTATAAATTAAATTATTAGTAAGAATTTTATTATAAAAATTGGAAAAATGTTTTACAATTAGGTCGTGAATATTAAAAAGTTGAAATAAGTTAATAAATAGAAATTTATTTTTTTCCAAATTTTTTTACTAAATTTAATTAGAATTTTGTTAAAAATTAGAGTCCTAAATTTTGATTATCAGATTTTATTCTAAAATTTAAACTCAAAATTAATTATTAAAGAAAATTAATCAAAATTTATTTTAAAATTTAAACTCAAAATTAATTATTAAAGAAAATTAATCAAAATTTATTCTAAAATGTAAACTCAAAATTAATTATTAAAAAAAATTAATAAAATTTATTCTAAAATTTAAACTCAAAATTAATTATTAAAAAAAATTAATCAAAATTTATTCTAAAATTTAAACTCATTTCAAAAAACTAATTATTAAAAAATAATTATTAAAAAAAATTAATTATTAAAATTTTGAAAAAAAAAAAGTAAAAATAAAATTTCCCAAAAGATTAATAAATTCATGATAAAATTGAATTTATACACTCACAGAATATAGAATGACAATCACAACTCAACAACTCATTTGTAAGAATTTCATTACCAAAATCACAAAAAACAGCTTCACATCCACGTCTAAGATGTTAAAAGCTTTGCATCTAGCAGCCCAAAATTCGCTTCCAAATAGGCTCTCAAATAGGGAAACTTTTAATGTAGAATATGCAATCCCGGAAGTTATCGGCCCACAAGTTTCGAATCTCGATGCCGGGCAGACCCAAAATTACGGGGATTCTGTTTAAATGAATGGAAAATCGAGGTTCCACACAATAAATAATGGTGCCAGGTGCGTTTGTTGTCTGATATCTTACACACTGGTTCTGTGGCTGCAACTCTGTGTTTTTTTTACTACCCAGTTCCATGTCTAATTCCACGACAGACACAAGCCGGGATCTGGAGATCAATGCCGACACTGCTTGGGAGCCCGAACAACATAAATCGCTTCTCTCGAACAGCACTCCAGACGCACCGAAAACCGACCGCACCGACCTCGATCCCACGCTCGCACGCCTGGAAACTGTTCTGATGTTGCTGGGACTCAAGCAGTCGACCGCGCTCAACACGTTCTTGGCTTGGCTCGTCTTCGTGGGGCTGGGAGCCGTGGTGCCTGCAGTCATGCTGTGGGCAACCAGCTGCACGGACTGTCATAAAGTTCAGGTGATTAAGTTTGAATTGATGATACAGATCTCCGACTCCGGTTTAGCTGCAGTTACCATGCTGTGCATGGCTTACAATATTAGGAGATATGGGCTCCGGAGGTTGCTGTTGCTGGACCAAGTTCGCCATCCTCTCGTGCGGTTTCGTCTCGACTTCCAGAGCCAGTTCTGTGTATGATCCCTTCTTTTGCTGTTGTTTGAAGTTGCTTTAGTTTTGATGTATTAGAAGACGGATAAATTGAATTACAATGTTTGCGTAAGACTAATTAAGCCCTTTCTGCTTCAGAAAGTAAAAAGATCTGCTTTACAGTAAGACGACCGAGGAGTATCTATTTCATCAAAGTTGCCTAAAACTTGTATTTGTCTCAACATTCATCAAAGTTACCTAAAACTTGTATTTGTCTCATCTCTGTTAAAGACCGCATTAATAATTGTTCCTCTGCATTCAATGTTGCCACCTTCAGCCCACACCTCAAAAGACTTTGATCAAATATAATATCACATCGAGCAAGTCTGGCAAGATTTGAACCTGGGTCATCATTGCAGCAAGCACTCCAACTTGCAGGTTAACTCGCAACGCGAAAAACCCAATAAGGCTATAAGACATGGGATCTATGGTTGTCCAATTTTATTCCCAGCCCAAGGTTTATGGCAAACGTCAATCTTGATGGCATGATGGGTTGCCCAAGGCACAATTATCGGGCTAACGCTTCCCTTCGTGTTTGATTGCTCTATTTTCTCTATTGATCTCGAAGCCTGCAGAGTATTAATCTCTCTAAGGTTCAGTGGTTTCGTAGTCATCGCATCCCTTTCTTCTTAGCTTGCAAGTCACTGTAGTTGATCAATTTAAGAGGCGATGACAGGTTGCCATTGCCAATGCACAGCTAGGTATGGATCTCTCATCTACAAGTAATGCTTATAATCAGTGCAGCTTGGGTTATGTGAGTTGTGTCTTATAGAGATAAGCATTTTTATTTTTTATGCAAACTTAAAATTTATTTATTTTTGTGCTTGCAAGTCACTGGAAGAGGTTCTAACAGTCATTGATCATTGGAAGGGGTTATAACAGTCATTGATCATTGGAAGAGGTTGCCTTAGACCTTACATATGAAAGAGTGCCATTTCCAGTGCACAGCTGCGTATGAATCTCTCATTTACAAGTAGGCCCTATAATTAATGCAGCTCAGGGATCTCTCATTTACAAGTAGGCCTTATAATTAATGCGACTCCAGTTGTGTGAGTTGTCTTATAGCAGATGATTTTATTTTTCATTTTTTTTGCAAAGTTTAGTTATCACTTGGAAGTGGGAACTTGGAACCACTAGGTGCTACACCAGTATTTGATAGTTTATTGCAGCCCTTCGGGTACAAGAATCCCAATGGTAGCCCAACAGTAGCAACCTAAATAATCACTGTCATTCATACTTACAACGGAGTAATTAATTGTAGGTCCCTGGCTACAAGAATCACAATAGTAGCTAAACTAGATAATCACTATTGTCCAAGCATAAGAATCCCAACGACAACTAGCCTAGATAGTCACTATCATCCTCCAAAGCATGAAATCAAAACAATAGCCAACCCTGTTATTGGCTATTGCAAGTGTCTTGCTGTCAAACAAATTCTCCACTTTGCCGTTAGACCACAGGCTCATGTCCAACAATTGGTACTTCTTCTTGGACTTATGTAAGTCTTTTGATTAGAATTTTTTTTGTCAATTGTTGCTCCTGTGAGCAATTTTGATGGTTAGTTTTGTGAATGAGGTGTGCAATTGTCTTAAGCTATTACAATGTTGCATCCTTTCTCCTCTTGATGGTCTTGTCATTGCTATGGTTGGATTCACCCAAACTTTTCTCTCTCTTTCCCTTCTTCAAAGGGTGTGGAAGGAATGAGGAAAGACCCGGGGGTCAGGAAACTATAGGACCATCATGATCAACCCAATATTTGCTAAATTCATTGGACGGATAGTGCCACATTGAGGCACATGATATAGAAAACATAGGACAGCAAGGAGGACGAGTTATAATGTTGCTTCGTTGACTTTAAAAAAGCATTCAACACAGTCCCAAGAGTGAAGCTTTGGTAGAGGTTAATAGACATGGAGGTCCCAAACAAGTGGAGGTAGCAATCCACAACTTGTATGAATACATGAAGGCAAAAATCATAACTAAGAAGGGTTTCTCAAAGTTTTTTGGCGACATTGGGGTGAAGCAAGGTTTCATGCTCTCCCCAACTTTGTTCGAAATTTATATTGAAAAACTAGAGGAATGGATAAACTAGAAAGAAGAAGGGGGAGTCAACATAACATGAATCATCATAATTTTTTTATTATATGTAGATGATGCCATTCTAGCAGCTTGATTGGTTCACAATGTGCAAGACCACTTGCGAGCTTTAGAATACTTTTGTGATGAAGTGGGGATGAACATGAACACAAGTAAGACCAAGGTGTTACTATTTTCTCTTAAGAGGAAGCCAAAGCAAATTCAAATAAGCTTTTGAGGTGAACCACTAGAAATATTTCAGAACTACGGATACCTCGTGTTGGAATTCAATGAGATGTTTAGTTGGGATTTATGCACAAGGAAAAGGCTTTAAGGGGGATGGAAATCAATCTTCTTACTCCAACATGTGTGTAGAACAATAGAGATATGGGATTGTGATATGCTATGTACTTTATTCTATGCGTTCATCACTTTGGTGCTCCTATATGGATGTGAAGTATGGGGGCCTCGTACAACCAAGGATTGATGGAAACAATTGGAGACAATGCAAAAACACATAATAAAGAGCCTTTTTGAGAATAAAAAACAATGCTCCATATGAGGTCACTTTATTCCATGCGCTCATCACTTTGGTGCTCCTATATGGATGTGAAGTATGGGGGCCTAGTACAACCAAGGATTGATGGAAACAAAAAACACATAATAAGGAGCCTTTTTGAGAATAAAAAACAATGCTCCATATGAGGTCATGTTGTTTGAAACGAGACTTTACCCCACAAAGTCAGAAGCTCTAAAAACATTGATTTCATATAGATAAAGCTCTAAACACATTGATTTCATATAGATAAAAGGTAGCAGCCATGGACAATGCAAGGAGTGGTATGATGAGTGGGGCATAACACATGAAAATTGCCTAGAGGATGGGAAATCGCTGACAACCCATGTACAAGAATGCTACACGACAGGTAAATGGGGAAGTAGGCCAAGAGAAAACAACAATACTACATAGAACAATTCAACAGTCAGAGAGATTAGGGCCCAAAACTACATAAATCTCAATATCCCTTGGTGGGAAGAGCAATTAATAGCTTAGTTAAAGGCTAACTCACACAAATTAAGGTGTGAGACAAGGAGGTGTGCACAACTAAAAGGAGTTTGGAATGAGAGAACATGCCATATTTGTTGGAAATGCAAAGTGGAAATGGAGCAACACTTCCAAATGTAAGCCTACACTCACATCAGAGAGGGATCAAAAACCTAAATCAACAACTAGGTGACAACATTTCAGGGGGAGACAACAAAAGTAGCAATGATTATGATTGCAAGAATGGTTTGGACTAGAGACAAGATCCATAAATCAACAATAGAAAGATAAGTAGCTGATAGGGCGGGTCAAAGGGCGTAACATCATATGAGTTCAATATTTCTTTATACCATGATCTTGGACCACACCTTCTCTTTGTCCCATTGTTTTTTATTCTATTTTTTGCTACTTTTTTTTGGTTTAGTTATGTGAGACTTCCTATAAGAATAGCTTGGTATGTACATTGTAAAGACCTTGTCACATAGCCAGTTGACCTCACAGACCTTTTAATAAAATATTTCTATTCTATTCCATTTTATTCTCTCTCTCTCTCTCTCTATATATATATATATCTTGTGGACTGTTCCCAACTTGGAAATGGTGTTGTGGCCAACTCCCCTTGTGTCTGTTCTTGAATTGGGTCATCCTATCTCATATTATGTTCTATGGTTGGTGTACAAAACCTTGGAAATGCTTCTCCCAACATCTCAAGTCCATGTTTCCCCTACATGGAACCTATGTCAATAACAAGATTACATCCAAATTGTTAAATTTGGCAGCATCGACAGTCATTCTCCAATGAGAGGCCATATGGGCCACCTTGAGGCTAGCCAGGGAGATTTGGAGAATCAACCAGTCTTGTGAGGTATTGACAAAAGCCAGGGGGAACGTACAACTTCTTTGAGTCAAACCAAAAGTCAGGACGAACGAGATGCTATGTAAGTCTAATGCAAAAGTCAGGGGGAACGTACAACTTCTGTGAGCATAGATAGTCTAGTGCAAAAGTCAGGGGGAACGTAAAACCTCTGTTAGCATAGACAAACTAGTGCAAAAGTCAGGGGGAACGTAAAACCTCTGTTAGCATAGACAAACTAGTGCAAAAGTCAGGGGGAACGTACAACCTCTGTGAACCTAGTCAAGCCTTGTGAGCCATGAGCAAAAGTCAAGGCATCTAGCAAAAGTTAGGTTGAACGTAAAATTCCTATGAGCTAGAAACAAATAATCTTCCCGATATTGCAAATGATGTAAATCTATTGATCTAGTGCGTTGGCACGTGTAACATTATCCACCATGAAGAGAAATTTGAATTGCCATGATAAGAGTCGATTTGAATGAGTTGTTAAACTCATATTGTAAAGAGTCAAGTTATAAAAAGTCAAAGTTGCATGTCTAGGTCAAAGTCAAAGTTGTCAAGTTTGTCGCATGTTGCATGCTGTATGCATGTCTAGTTGCATGTTGCATGCATGCATGACATGTGCACGTTGAGTTAGTTCGCATGCATTGTCAAGTCAAGGGCGAGGTGTAATTGAAGCCTCAAGTCAAGTTCTATTTTCGAACTCATGTCCAAGGTCTATTTTATGAAGTGTAAAGTCAAGTTAGGAAAGCATGCATTCAAGCTACTAATTCGAGCCCTTTCCTTCACCTCTCCATTCCTATATAAGCAGAGGTCGACCCTTCTTCTCATTCATTGTGTTTTGCAGTGTGAGGGTGTAGGAATAAGAACGTTGTGAGTGCTGATACATATCAGTGTAAGAAGGCAACATAGATATCAGTGTTAGATATCAGCAAGAAGGAAGCGTATATCTGTTAAGAAAGGACAACATAACAGTCACAAGAAGGTAGCGTATATCTGTTAAGAAAGGACAACATATCAGTAAAGGAAAGGACAACATAGCAGTCAAAGAAAGGCAACGTAGGCAGCATATTAGTCAAGAAAGGTTGCATATATCCCTGTTAGGTGAGGTTGTATATTAGTCCTGTAAAGGACAACAAAGCAACACCCAGGCAACGCATGGTATCTTCCATAGTGCTGGTCAATAACAAGAGATTATATCAGCCAAGTCTCTCTACTTTTACAAGGTCTTACAGTCTGGTCTAAGTCGTCTTGGCAAGCTCATTTAAGAGCAGATTTTTCGTGGTGGATATTTGTAAGTGATCATACATTATTAATGCAATAAAGGAAGATCGTTTATTGGGGCTTTTCTCCCTGTATAGGGTTTCCCCAGGGTATATGTGTCGTTGATGTGCATGCTTATGTATCTACATGGTTATTCAATTATGATTCTATATTGTTGAAATGTATTAAGGTGGAATCAGAGTGTTGAAGAATTTAAAGAAATAATCCGCATAAGAAATCAAGCTTATAATTTAACATGGTATCTGAGCTTAGGGTGTGTTAAGCTTGTTGAAGTGCAACAACAGGGTACACACAGATCCAAGCGGCTTGATTAAGTTTCCAGTGTAAGGTCCATGGTATCCTCCATTTCAGTCAGGGCCAAGGATAGGCTCGAAGGAGCTGCTAACTTCAATGTGTGGAAGCTCCGGATAACAAATATGTTGTAGGAGCATGAACTTGAGCAGTATGTGACCACAGTGGTGGAGGAACCCACCACTAATGCAGGAAGAGCGACCTTCAGGAAGAGTCAAGCAAAGGCCAAGCGAATCATCTTTGACTCGGTCAAAGATAGTATAATGCCAGCGATGACTTCGTTAATGACTGCCAAGGACTGTATGGATACCTTGGTGAATCTGTATGAGAAACAGGCTCCAAGTCAGAAGAGGACACTTAAGCACAAGCTTAAGTATTTGAAGATGGAGAAAGGTGAATCAGTAGCATCTTTCAGTTCTAGGATAGCCCAGATCAAAGATTAGCTTTTGGTCACAGGGGTCACAGTGGACGACGATGACTTAGTGCAGGCCATATTTGATGGTCTTCCTTCTTCACGGGAGATTTTCTTATCCAGTGTAAGTGGGAGAGAGATTCAACCCACGTTTGAGAGGTTATGGCATGATTGCCTCCAAGAGGAGAGTCACACTGCTACCAGGAGCGAGCCAACCAAAGAAGAGCATTCAACATTAGCATCAAGATTCAAGGGAAAGAAGAAAGTCACTTTCCAGAAAGGCTCTCAGAGGAAGTCAAACACCAAAGGTATGTTCAAAGGCAAAAGTATTGATACATCTAAGATTAAATGCTTTAGTTGCAATAAGTTGGGTCATTTTGCTAGAGACTGTTGGTATAGGAAGAAAAATCCAAGGAAAGGGAAACATCATGTCTCAACTTCTGAGGATGATGAATACAAACGAAAACAAAAAAGTCCTTCTAAAGAAAAAGAAACTAGAAAAGAATATTACCTGGTTTCTGCCTTATCCAGTTCAGTTTTCACGGGGCCGAAAACTTGGTCAGTAGACAGTGGTGCATCAAAGCACATGATAGGGTATAAGGAGATCCTCTCAGATTTCAAGTCAAAATCTTTTGTAGAGCAGGTTGAGCTTGGGGATGACAAATGTTACAAGATAGAGGGAGTAGGCTCTATCTCCTTCAGATTGGAATCTGGGGCTAGGCTTCATGTTGATGAAGTATTATATGTTCCAGGGCTCAAGAAGAATCTTCTATCAGTTGCAACCATTGAGGACAAGGGATATTGGGTGATCTTCAAGGACATGAAGGCACTACTGTGGGCTAAAGGTAGCCACTTCAGTACAACAAAACCCATTGGGACTCACAGAGGTGGACTTTATGTCGTGAGAGGACAGTCAGTTCAGGCATTGGCTCATGATGCAACTAGCTCCAACGAGTTGTGGCACATAAGACTTGGACATCTTCATTACAAAGCACTTCCAGATCTGCAGAACATGGTATGTGGCATGCCCTCTATTTCTCTTCGTAAAAATGAAATTTGTAAAGGATTCATGCTAGGTAAAAATATAAAGAAAGCATTTACTAGTAGTGACAACAGAGCTCAGGGCATCTTAGATCTGGTTCATTCTGATGTCTGTGGTCCTATGTCATCTCCTTCACTCAATGCTTGTTTGTATTATGCCATTTTTATTGACGATTACTCAAGAAAATGTTGGATATATTTCCTCAAAGCTAAAAGTGACACATTTGATAAATTCAAAGAGTATAAATCCTTTATTGAAAAGCAGACAGAGAAACACATCAGAACCCTTAGAATAGACAATGGAGGAGAGTTTGAATCTCTCTAGTTTAAGGATTTGTGCAAGGAAGAAGGAATCAAGAGACAATTGACCTTGCCATATAACCCTCAGCAAAATGGAGTTGTTGAGAGGAAAAACAAGACAATTTGTGAGGCAGCGAAAGCCATGATGTTTGACCAGGATCTGCCAAATTCTTTATGGGCAAAAGCTACCTCCATTGCTGTGTATATTCAGAACAGGTGTCCACATGCTATCTTGAAGGACAAGACTCCTGAAGAGGTCTTCTCATGGATCAAACTTGAAGTAGGGCATCTAAGGATATTTGGGTGTCCAGTGTACATTCATGTCCCTAAGGAAAAGAGGACAAAGATGGAACCCTCAGGAAAGAAAGGGGTTTTTGCGGGGTACAGTGAGAACTCCAAGGCTTACAGGATATATGTACCAGGTTAGAGGCAGATAGAGGTAAGCAAAGATGTGACTTTCCATGAGGAAGCCGCATTCAAGAAATTCAAAGAGCTTCAACAGGAATCAAAAGCAGTTAAGCCAGCTTCACCATCTTCTGAAAATGAAGAGTCAGATGATCAGAGGGAGGAACCTCATGAAGGGCCAATTGATGAGCCCCTAGAACTTGTTGAAGAGTTAGAAAGAACTCTTGACGAACCTCCAGCCAAAAGGAAACCAAGATGGCTTAAAGAAACAATGCAGGAAGCAGAAAAGATAGCTGCTCCCAAAGGAACTTTCAGGGAAAGTAAGAGGCGTCATAGGTTTGGAGGTTCTGTTGCACTGATGAACAACATCAGTGATGCCAAACCTTCTTCATTAGAAGAAGCAAATAAATTACAAGTATGGAAGGATTCCATGCTTGAGGAATACATGTCAATTCTAAAGAACAATGTCTGGGACATTGTGCCGAGGCCAAAGGACAAATCAATGGTCTCTTCCAAATGGATCTATAAGATTAAACATGCAGCCGATGGGAGTGTGGAAAAGTTCAAAGAAAGATTTGTAGCCAGAGGCTTCACTTAGAAAGAAGGAATTGACTATGAGGAGAGTTTTGCCCCTGTAGCCAAGTATACCTCCATTCGAGCTATTATTGCATTAGCTTCAGTTCTTGGTTGGAAGCTACATTAGATGGATGTAAAACCAACATTATTGAATGGAAAGATTGAACGGGAGGTCTTTGTGGAACAACCAGATGGTTTTGTACTGCATAACAAAGGAACTCATGTATGCAAGCTAAGGAAGGCCTTGTATGGTCTTAAGCAGGCTCCCAGAATTTGGTATGACATGATTGATGGCTTTCTTAAAAGCTCGGGCTTTCAGAAAAGTGATGTTGATGCGAATCTGTACTTCAAGGTAAGAGGGAACCAACCTGTTATACTAATCCTGTATGTTGATGATCTCTTTCTAACAGGAGATGAAGGGCTAACAACTTGGTGTAAGAGGGAGCTAATCTCAGAATTCGAGCTGAAAGACTTAGGCTTGATGCATTACTTCCTAGGATTGGAAGTGTGGCAAAGACATGGCGAGATATTTTTGGCACAAGGAAAATACACAGTGGATGTATTATTAAATAGGTTCAGTATGATGGATTGCAAATCCATGCTTACTCTGATGGTTACCAACTTGAGGAAGCTACATGATTCTGATTCAGGTTCAAATTTGGTGGATCCCACCATGTATAGGGAGTTGATTGGATCGTTGATGTACATGATCCACACCAAGCGAGATATATGCTATGTAGTGATTGCAATGAGTCAATTCATGAGTGAACAGAGACAGAGACACTGGGTGGCAACAAAGCACATCTTGAGATATCTCAGAGGGACCATTACCTATGGTCTGAGATATAGATCGAGTGGTGGTCTATTTCTGCATGGGTATGCAGATGTTGACTGGGCAGGAAGCCCAGTGGACCGGAAAAGTACTTCTGGATACTGCTTCAGTTTAGTATCCATTATGATCTCTTGGTCAAGAAGGAAACAGGGGTCCATTGCACAAAGTACAGCAGAGGCTGAGTACATTGCAACAAATGATGCTAGCAAGGAAGTAGTATGGCTCAGAAAATTGGTTTCTGGGTTGTTTGGTGACAAGCTCGAGATGATGGTGGTTCACTGTGACAATCAAAGTTGCATGAAACTGACAGAGAACCCGGTATTTCACGACAGGTCAAACCATATTAACATGAAGTACCACTACATCTGAGACTTGGTCTAGAGAAAAACTGTAAAGTTACAGTACATAACCATGAGCGAGTAGGTAGTTGATATCCTGACCAAGCCTTTGCCATTGAGACAGTTTGTGCAGTTGAGAGGCAAGCTTGGTGTGGCTGAGAATGACTCCCTCGTTGGGAGGGAGTGTTAAATTTGGCAGCATCGACAGTCATCTCCAATGAGAGGCCATATGGGCCACCCTGAGGCTAGCCAGGGAGATTTGGAGAATCAACCAGTTTTATGAGGTATTGACAAAAGCCAGGGGGAATGTACAACCTCTGTGAGTCAAACCAAAAGTCAGGATGAACGAGATGCTATGTAAGTCTAATGCAAAAGTCAAGGGGAACGTACAACCTCTGTGAGCATAGGCAGTCTAGTGCAAAAGTCAGGGGGGAACGTACAACGTCTGTGAGCATAGATAGACTAGTGCAAAAGTTAGGGGGAACGTACAACCTCTGTGAGCCTAGTCAAGCCTTGTGAGCCATGAGCAAAAGTCAAGGCATCTAGCAAAAGTTAGGTTGAACATAAAATTCCTATGAGCTAGAAACAAACAATCTTCCTGATATTGCAAATGATGTAAATGTATTGATCTAGTGCATTGGTATGTGTAACATTATCCACCATGAAGAGAAATTTGAATTGCCATGATAAGAGTCGATTTGAATGAGTTGTTAAACTCATGTTGTAAAGAGTCAAGTTGTAAAAAGTCAAAGTTGCATGTCTAGGTAAAACTCAAAGTTGTCAAGTTTGTCGCATGTCGCATGTTGCATGTTGCATGCATGACTTGCACTGCATGCATGTCTAGTTGCATGTTGCATGCATGACATGTCTAGGTCAAAGTCAAAGTTGTCAAGTTTGTCGCATGTCACATGTTGCATGTTGCATGCATGTCTAGTTGCATGTTGCATGCATTGTCAAGTTAAGGGCGAGTTTTAACTGAAGTCTCAAGTCAAGTTCTATTTTTGAACTCATGTCCAAGGTCTATTTTCTGAAGTGTAAAGTCGAGTTAGGAAAACATGCATTCAAGCTGCTAATTCGAGCCCTTTCCTTCACCTCTTGTAATATCCCAACTAGATATCTCTTTATGTTTTGGCAATTTTTTCTGAGTTTAAGGATGGTTTGTCCCTGATATATTTCTTCAAATAGTTTAAACCCAAACTGCTGTAAGTGCAATCTTAATGTTCCTTTGTAATGAGACAACTTCTAACAATTTAGAGGCAATATCCAATAGTAACCAATACTGAAATATATCATTGCAAATATAAAGTCAAGAGGAGTGTTGCTTGTTTAATTAATATTGTGAAGGTTGTACATAGATTGTCACAGTGCTGATATAAAGACACTTCTAGCAATGGTTTTACACAACAGCAAGCAATTACAAGAGAGTGCAATGAAAAGATATAACCTGGAGTGAGAATATGTCCACGTTGTGTAGAATAGACCCGCCTATTAGAGATGCGACCCTTTGAGAATTGCCTTCATATATATATGTTTATGCAACAACCAATATAGAGTGAATACTAATCTTATACGCTGAATATGAGTGATGGCACTGGCCCCAAACATAACTGTTTATTCCCCATGAATAATGACAAGCTTCCACACTTAGAGATGAGATGAAATGCGCCCAGTTCTGAAATAAATATCAGACTTCAATCAACAATGGTATTCTTTGTGTATAGGTTCGTAGATGCATCCAGATTGGAGTTAATGTGCCACCCAATGGATGTTAGGGGCCCGCACCGATACACACAAGCTCCCACTCCCAAATCGATCCACCAATGTAAGTATGCTGCGCCCAGACACAAGAGGATACACCCAGAAATGGTGTGATTCGACCACATCAACAAACTCGCCCAGATTCCAAAAGATAACAACAACCACAGGAGGGGCACACTTACCACACTACCACTCGGTCCTCCCACATGAAAATTCACCCAGATATGGATGAATGCACCTAGGATGAGGACATTTAGTCCCCACGCAGAGATACCAACCTCCTTGAAGCAAGTCGACTGCTATGCTTCTCAACTTAGCCGCCACACAAGGAAATTTGGCCTCCCTCTCAGAAATCGACTAAAGGAGATGAAAATAGGTAGCAATAAGTCTAATGACAAAATATGAGATGATCCTGTCCTCGAATCTGACTAGGGTGTATCGTTGCAACACCAAAACCAGAGATGAAAGCAAGGGTTTCCAAGAAAACCCTAGAAAACTCTCTAAGAGCTCTCCAAATCTATTTTCTCAATGAGCAAAAGCAAGAATGAGAGGCACCTCCTCTTTTCCCCTTTTTTATTTCTTCATTGAGTTATTTCCCGCTCACTTTACTTTTAATTTTCTTTTAAAGTCACTTTATGCTTGCACACTTTATAATTTTTAAATGACTTTATTTTGCCTAAGACCCATGTCCCCCTTTTTCCCTTTTTCACTTTATAAAGTCATTTCCTAGGCAAAAGTTGAGTTCCCTAGGTAACTTTTTCGACTTAGCCTGCGAGAACCAATTTAGGCTAACATAACCATCCCTTATGCTTCCTAGGCCAACGAGGACATTACAGTCCTCCCCGCCTGAGATTGCTTGTCCTCAAGCAATTGTAATCCAGGATGTTGCAATATCTGCTCTCCTTCCCAAGTAGCGTCCTTGATAGGTAGATTTTTCCATTTGATCAGGTACTCTTTAATGCTCTTGTTCCTTAATTTCCGCTCTCTGGTCTCCAACACCTCCTCCAGAATTAGAATCAACTGCCCCTCCTCATCCAATGGTGGCAGCTCTATAAAAATGACAACATGCTGTCCCACTGCCATCTTGAGGCATGAAACATGAAAGACATTGTGTATCTTACACCCCTTTGGAAGCTCTAACTCATAAGCTACCTCCCCGACTCGCCTCAAAATCCTGTAGGGACCATAGAATTGTGGCTTCAATTTCTCTGCCCCTTTGATTTTCAATGATGATTGCCTGTATGGCTGCAAGTAGAGGTGTGCCAAGTCTCCCACCTTGAAACTGCGCTCCACTCTATGCTTGTCGACGTACATCTTCTGCTAATTCTGTGCCATTTGCAGGTTATCTTTGAGAGTTCGCAATATGTTCTGACTTTCCTGAATCCAATCTTTGGCTTTGGGTGCCCGGTTGTCCCCAAATGCTCGATCCACAAAGGTGGTGGTGTCATAACCATACAGAGCTTTGAAAGGTGTCATCCTGATTGACATGTGATAAGTGGTGTTATAGCAATGCTCACCCAAGTGCAGCCATACGATCCACGCCTTTTGTTGCCCCGATACATAATTTCTCAAATACCCCTCGAGTCACTTGTTTACAATTTTTGTTTGCCCATCAGTCTGAGGGTGATAATTGGTACTAGGCATTAATTCTGTCCCTACGAATCTGAATAGCTCTTGCCAGAAGCTCCCCATGAATTTGTTGTCTTGATCACTGACAATTGTCTTGGGCAGTCCATGCAGCCGAAATACTTCTCTAAAGAACAATTTCGCTACTTGCGCTGTAGAGTATTTGGACGATATGGCGAAGAAATGGGTGAATTTAGTAAGCCTGTCAACCACCACGTAATACAATCTTTCCCTTGAGCCAGAGGCAACTCTGTGATAAAATCCATCAAAACGCTTTCCCATTTTTGTTCAGGAATGGAAAGCGGTTGGAGCAATCCTGCTGGGTGGGTATGTTCCACCTTGTTTTGCTGATAGATGTGGCATTCCTGTACAAACTTCGATACATTGGTCTTGAGAACCTTCCAAGCGAACCTCTCCCGAATTTGTCTATAAGTCTTTAGGTATCCTGGATGACATGCCAAAGGAGAAGTATGCGTTCCATGCAGAATTTTGTCCTTCAACTGAGATTCTGGTACTAAATAGATCCGGTCCTTATAATATATGATGTCGTCAATAACCCTGTACCTGTCATTGGAGATCTGACCATCAAGTATCTCACAAGCAAACCTGTTTTTGGAGTATTCCACCAACAGAAGTGCCTTCAATTCCACTGAAATCTCCATGAGAGAAAGAGTGGGTATCCTAGATAGGGCGTCAGAAACCACATTATTTTTGCCTTTCACATACTCAATTTCAAAATCGTAGGCTTGGATTTTACTGATCCATTTTTGTTGCCGCTCGCTCAGCTACTTTTGCTCCATGAGAGACCTCAAGCTATTATGATCGGTCTTTACCTTGAACCTGTTCCCCACCAGGTACTGCCGGAATTTGGTCAAAGCATGCATTATGGCCAGCATCTCTTTGTCATATATGGAGTAATGTCGCTCATACTCTCGGAGTTTGCAGCTCTCAAACGCTATGGGGTGACCGTTTTGCATCAATACAGATCCTATCCCAATTCCCGAAGCATCACACTCCAAGACAAAGGGCTGAATGAAATCAGGGAGTGCTAAAACAGGGCATGAACTCATCACCCGCTTCATTTTCTCGAATGTCTCCTGGGCCTCCTCTATCCAAACGAAACCCCCCTTTTTGGTGAGATCAGTCAGTGGCGCTGTCAACTGTGAGAATCCCTTAACAAATTTCCTGTAATAAGTGTAAAGACCAAGGAAGCTCTTCAGTTTTGTCACATTCCTAGGAGTTGGCCACTCAATGATCGCCCTAATCTTTTCTTGGTGCACATATACCCCATTCTTCCCAATCATGTGCCCCAAGTAGAGCATCTCTGTCATACCAAATTCGCACTTGGATTCCTTCGCATACAACTGCTGACTCTCTATAATACCAAGTACTTCATCCAGGTGTCGTAGATGGTCTTCCCATGTTTTGTTGTATATGAGGATGTCGTCAAAGAAGACCAATAAGAGCTTCCTCATCTGCTTATTGAACACATGATTCATGCATGACTGGAAAGTGGCAGGGGCACTAATTAGCCCGAGTGGCATGACCAGAAACTCATAATGCCCATACTGGCATCTAAAGGCTGTTTTAGGTACATCTTGCTCTCGTACCTTGATCTAATGATACCTTGATCGAAGATCAATCTTCGAGAGAAATTTGGCTCCCCTGAGCTCATCCATTAATTCATCGATCCTGGGTATGGGGTACCTATTCTTGATTGTTTTCTTGTTTAGGGCCTTGTAGTCAATACACATCTGCAGAGTACCGTCCTTCTTCTTGACTAAGACCACGGAAGAGGCAAAGGGGCTGGAACTAGGGCGGATGTGACCCATTTTCAACAATTCTTTAATGGTTTTTTTCAATCTCGTCCTTGTAAACTTTAGGGTGTTGATAGGGGTTTGTGATAACTGCTTGGACCCCCTCTTCTAGCTCTATGATATGCTCAAAACCTCTATCAGGTGGAATGCCAGGAGGAATGTCACTGAATACTTTATGATGTTTGCGAAGTAGTACCTGTAAGTCCTCTGGAAGCTGCTGCAGACGGTCAGGTGGTTCTCTGTCAGAAATAAAACACTCTACAGCCCACTCTATATCACCATGCCTCATAACTGCCTCCATGTTGTGCGATGATACAATCTTCGGTGGGTATTGGTGCATGGCTCGTAGGACCACTTTCTTTCCATCTGGGCCTGTGAACTCCATCTCCATGGTCCTTTGATCAATAGTGTATCTCCCAATAGAGTAAAGCCATTGAACGCCCAATACTACATTGGTGTCTGGTATGTCCACCACAAAGAAATCATCTGTCATTGAGTAGTTTCCCATGGTTATTGTGAGCTTGGGAATCCACTTGGTGCAACTCATCTGGTGGCCTCCTGGTATGACTACTGTGAACCCATCGAATTCCTCTGTCGGAATTTCTCTCCTCTCGACCATGTTACCGTCAATGAAGTTATGGGATGCTCCCCCATCGATCAATATTGTCACCTTGAGCCCTTGTAGGACACCTCTGACCCTGAAGGTATGATACCTCGGAAATCCTGACATCGAGGCCATGACTGGGTCCTTAGCCCTAGCTTGTGAAGACTCCTCTCCTGATGCTAGATGTCCCTGGTCTTGTGCCTGCTCCACCTCCTCATCCTCATCACTGTCACTGTCAGAGTATACCTCAATGTAATGGGCCTTGCCCATTTTGTCCTTCCCGACGCATCTGTGCCCTGGTGCCCATGGCTCTTGACAGCTGAAACACAATTTCTTTTTCCTCAATTCTCTCCTGGTCTCTTCATCCAGTTTGGGCTTGTCGACCCAATCTCTCTGAGGTGGTCTAGTTTCCTTAGTCTTCGGGGTAAAAGTGGGTTTGGGTGGAAACTGACTTTTAGGTACTGCATCCTGCATGTCCCGAGCCTTGTTGACTGCATCCTGTAAAGAGGTAGGCTTGTAGGCCTTGACCCATCCCCGTAGAGGCTCCATTAGCCCCTCAACACACAACATCACCAAACGGCCCTCTGAAATGTCTGACCCCATCACAATGATCCTCTGAAACTCAGATATATAGGCCTCCGGGCTACCTGTTTGTTTGAGCTGAGCCAACTCTCTGAAGTGAAGCTCAGGGTCCTTCCTGTCAAATCTCTCTATGAGTCTCTGTGTGAAGTCCAGGTAGGAGGTAACCCCGGCATGTCCCAAGGTGACTAACCCATGGTACCACCACTCATGGGCCTCGCCATCCAAGTGCAAGGTGGCCAATTTAATGGCATCTGTCTCTATCATCTAGTGCAACTAGAAGTAAGTGTCGAGCTTCTACACCCATGATCTAGCGGAGCATTTAGAGCCCCTGTCATAGTTGGGAATAGTGACTTTCCCAATGGTACATTGCAACTCAAAATTTTGTGTCATGGCCCTCATGGGCCCTCTCGGTCGGTTTCTACTCTTCATATTGCAGAACTCCGCGAAGGACATGGCTGAGTGGAAATCATCTCCAAGTCTCCTGTACTCCTCTAAATATGCCCTATAGGGCTCATCCTGCTCAACCTGCATTAATGGACCTGCGGCCTCATTCCCCAAAAATTGAGGCATAGTGGGTCTGGGGATTTGGTGCACAAGTGGGGGTGGCTCTGCATGGTAGTGCATGAGTGGCTTCCTTCTCCATTGTTTGAACCCCCATCACCATTTTGGTTCTGCTTCATTGTGCCCTCCAACGAATTCTTAGCAAACTGCCCCATGAAGTCCATCATGGCCTTTTGACCCTTGTCCAAATCATTCAAGATATTGAACAAACTGTTGATCCTGTTATCATCTTCTTCCCCCATAGTTCCCTTGCCCTTAGGTGTGATAGATGGTGCTGCCTCTCCTGTCCCTTCTTCTCTAACCACTTCTTCTTCTTCCCACCCAGGGGGATCTAGGGTTCTTCCCCTACGTTTCCAGTAGGTAATGTTTTGCTCGTCTTCTGGTCTCATAAATCTGATTACAAATGCCCCTTAGAGCCCACAGTTGCAGAGGAACATGCTCTGATACCACTGTAATATCCCAACTAGATATATCTTTATGTTTTGGCAATTGTTTTTGAGTTTAAGGATGGTTTGTTCCTGATATATTTCTTCAAATAGTTTAAACCCAAACTGCTGTAAGTGCAATCTTAGTGTTCCTTTGTAATGAGACAACTTCTAACAATTTAGAGGCAATATCCAATAGTAACCAATACTGAAATATATCACTGCAAATATAAAGTCAAGAGGAGTGCTGCTTGTTTAATTAATATTGTGAAGGTCGTACATAGATTGTCACAGTGCTGATATAAAGACACTTCCGGCAATGGTTTTGCACAACCTCAAGCAATTACAAGAGAGTGCAATGAAAAGATATAACCTGGAGTGAGAATATGTCCACGCTGTGTAGAATAAACCCGCTTATTAGAGATGCGACCCTTTGAGAATTGCCTTCAAAGTTCAGATATATATGTTTATGCAGCAGCCAATATAGAGTGAATACCAATCTTATACACTGAATATGAGTGATGGCACTTGCCCCAAACATAACTGTTAATTCCCCACGAATAATGACAAGCTTCCACACTTAGAGATGAGAGGAAATGTGCCCAGTTCTGAAATAAATATCAGACTTCAATCAACAGTGGTATTCTCTGTGTATAGGTTCATAGATGCGCCCAGATTGGAGTTAATGCGCCACCCAATGGATGTTAGGGGCCTGCACTGATACACACAAGCTCCCACTCCCAAATTGCTCCACCAATGTAAGTATGCTGCGCCTAGACATAAGAGGATACACCCAGAAATGGTGTGGTTCGACCACAACAACAAACTCACCCAGATTCCAAAAGATAACAACAACCACAAGAGGGATGCACTTACCGCACTACCACTTGGTCCTCCCACATGAAAATTCGCCTAGATATGGATGAATGCGCCCAGGATGAGGATATTCAGTCCCCACGCAGAGATACCAGCCTCCTTGAAGCAAGTCGACCGCTATGCTTCCCAACTCAGCCGCCACACAAGGAAATTCGGCCTTCCTCGCAGAAATTGACTGCAAGGAGATGAAAATAGGTAGCAATAAGTCCAATGACGAAATCTGAGATGATCCCGTCCTCGAATCTGACTAGGGTGTAACGTTGCAATATCGAAACCAAAGATGAAAGCAAGGGTTTCCAAGAAAACCCTAGAAAACTCTCTAAGAGCTCTCCAAATCTATTTTCTCAATGAGCAAAAGCAAGAATGAGAGGCGCCTCATCTTTTCCCCTCTTTTCTTTCTTCGTTGAGTTATTTCCTGCTCACTTTACTTTTAATTTTCTTTTAAAGTCACTTTATGCTTGCACACTTTATAATTTTTAAGTGACTTTATTTTGCCTAAGACCCATGTCCCCCTTTTTCTCCTTTTCACTTTATAAAGTCATTTCCTAGGCAAAAGTTGAGTTCTCTAGGTAACTTCTCCAGCTTAGCCTACGGGAACCAATTTAGGCTAGCGGAACCATCCCTTATGCTTCCTAGGCCAACGGGGACATTACACCTCTCCATTCCTATATAAGCAGAGGTCGACCCTTCTTCTCATTCATTGTGTTTTGCAGTGTGAGGGTGTAGGAATAACAAGGCTGTGAGTGCTAATACATATTAGTTTAAGAAGGCAGCATAGATATCGGTGTTAGATATCAGTAAGAAGACAACGTATATCTGTTAAAAAAGGACAACATAATAGTCACAAGAAGGCAACGTATATCTATTAAGAAAGGACATCATAACAGTCACAAGAAGGTAATGTATATCTGTTAAGAAAGGACAGCATAACAATCACAAGAAGGCAACGTATATCTGTTAAGAAAGGAGAACATATCAGTCAAGGAAAGGACAACATATCAGTCAAAGAAAGGCAGCATATCAGTCAAGAAAAAGAGCAACATATCAGTCAAGAAAGGCTGCGTATATCCCTGTTAGGTGAGGCTGTATATCAGTCCTGTAAAGGACAACAAAGCAACACCTAGGCAACGCATGGTATCTTCCACAGTGCTGGTCAATAACAAGAGATTATATCAGCCAAGTCTCTCTACTTCTACAAGGTCTTACAGTTTGGTCTAAGTCGTCTTGGCAAGCTCATTTAAGAGCATATTTTTCATGGTGGATATTTGTAAGTGATCATACATTATTAATGCAATAAAGGAAGATCGTTTGCTAGGGTTTTTCTCCCTCTACAGGGTTTCCCTAGGGTATATGTGTTGTTGATGTGCATGCTTATGTATCTACATGGTTATTGCTATTCAGTTATGATTCTATATTGTTGAAATGTATTAAGGTGGAATCAGAGTGTTGAAGAATTTAAAGAAATAATCCGCATAAGAAATCAAGCTTATAATTTAACAAAACTTAGGATAGATAGCTTTTTCTACTAGAAAATCCATGGTCATTTGGGCCAAAGAAAACTAAGAACACCATATGGACAAATGGGACTTGAACGAGATTGAACAACCCTAGGACAATCCACAGTTAGTCTATTTGTCAAGTTTAGCTATTGCATCAACTCCAACTCACAATATCCAATAAAAAAACTACTTAATACCTTACAACACAAATGCATGAGTGTCTAGGTACCTTAGGGTTTATGGTTGCAAGCCACTCCCCAAGTAATCCATTAGTAGAGAATGCACTTCTCCCTCCCTCTCTCTCTCTCATCAAAGCTTCCACACCTTATGCAATTGTTCTAGCTGAAATAGAGATTTACCTAATAGAACTGGAGGCAATATGGAGGTCGTTGTTGTATCAAAAGGAAGTGGAAGGAATGGTCAACAAAAGGACAACAATTAAATCAACAAAGAGGTACTATAGAAGAAAAAGAGCATTTAGCTTTTCAATGTAAAAAATGTATTGAAATTTGGGACATATTGGAAGAGAAATGTTCGATGGATAAAAAGGCAATGAGGGATCACATATAGGTATGCTACAGGAAGGGAAGATGGAAGAGAAAAGCCCAAATAAAACACCAATACTACATAGAACACTTCAACCTTGAATGTGAGATCAAGATGCAAAACTACCTCATGCTTAACATACCATGGAAAGAGAAACACATGTTGGCGCAGTAGGACAATTTCCCATTGGTTAATATTTGAAACAAGTAAATGGAAAGAGGCTAAGGAGAAATGGAACCACAAGACCTGTGAAATTATAGCCATAAAATTATAATCCATGCCCAAGCAGTTTTGCTAAAGCCTCCTCTTGATGCATGATTATATTTTGTGTGATGCATGATTGTGTATGGATTATGGCTCCAATATAAACAAGTGTTGTAATATAACCATAAAATTATAGCTCCAATGCAAACTGCTTGGGAAGGGTCTTCAAGGCCTCATGCAACGTGAGGGGTAACAATGAACATATAGTGATATAAGGTATCCTAGTCACTATGATCACAATATGAGTAGGTCAAAGATCTCAGGATCTCCAACCTATGTTGTAGTCCTCTGTAAGTGGGTTCGAACACTTGGACACACACAATTTATCTATTCTTGTGAGAATGCCCGTTTAAACCATGTGAATTGGGGAGTTGTGCTAGTGGTACATAGAGAGACTAACACAGTAAAGCACTATGTAGGATGTAGTATGAAGTGGGGAGATCAATAGATGAAAACTAGTTAAGTGTGGAACCAGTTTTAGTATGTCACGTGAGGGATGATTGCATAATGACTACAACGATGCTAGAATAATAATGGTACAGAGTGTGCAAGCCTTATATGCATGGGAAACAAACTTGTCTTATACTATTACAAACCAATTATTAACGCAAAGCAAATAGAGAAAAATGAATGAACAACAATGTTCCACCAAACTATTTGGACGTGGGGACATGAGATTATGGGAATGCGTTTGGGGGACCTGTGGAGACACCCCCCAAATTTTGGGGAGCGTCACAAGAATGTTAAGTCCCCAACATAGGGGATCCCACCCAAAATGCTAAAAAGTTAAAATTTAAATGTAAGAAAATTTAAAAAGTATTAATGATATCATCGAATACTGAAATTTGAATCAATCACAAATCCAAAATAAATTATTGCATGAAGCAATGATCAATCACTATGTAAGCTAGGAGAATCAATTACCATTGTCTTTCTCATTATATTTATAATATTCCTTATATACTAATCAATGATACATCAAATGACAAAAGGAAATACAATGGCACAAATACATCAAATGACAAAGTTGTAAATTAAATAGTAAATAAATTAAACATTGGAGAGTCAAAGAATTAATCATAAATGTATAAAGAGTCAAGTCTATCATAGCAGAAAGTAGCAAAGAGAGATCAAACAAGCATCACTGCTCAAGCCATTGCCCCACCAGTCCTTTGCATCCATTCTCTACAAGAAGAAATTGACATCATCTGTGGGAATGCCATTATCTAAATCAGAGTCATTTGCATTCTCAAGAATGCTCATTGCCAACCAACCTGTGTTGCACCTCATCAAGTCCATCCTCCTCATCTCCTTGTGCACCATCCTTTTGATCGACATCTTATCATGTCACTAATCCCTTCAAATACTTTGGTGTCTTCTTATGCTCAATATGTAGGGCATTATGCATTGCAACTAATTTCTTTTCTCTCCTAGAGGTAAATTTGATCCTCTTGATACAATGAATGAAGCTATAAGTGAACCAATTTGTCTCTACTGTGGAGTGACTAACGATTTGAGACAATAGGTGAATAGCAAGATGTTGGAGCTTTGGAGTTCCATCCCCATGCATCCTCCACCAACCAGTAGGGTCATCTTGGCCTAAATATTTGCGAATTGCCATTGCATAGGGCTTGTTGAAGGGGCTCGTGAGACTTGCAAAATGACTCCAAAGTTTCACCCTCTTCTCATTGTACATCTTTGTAATTACAACTTGAAATCCATTCTTTACCTTGGGATCATGTAATGTCCCTTTCCAAATAGGAGCTCCAGAGAGGAGGCTTAATGGTCTAAACCGCCCCGTTAGACTATAGCCAGGGCCAAAGAGGGGTAAA
>ML797816.1:251615-266482 GCA_009831015.1 Picea engelmannii | reverse complement strand
TTGCTGATGTATCATAGACAACGACTTCCCATTGTGGTTAACATGGGGAGTGGTCTAGGGCAGTCTCTCTTCTTGAGGGTTACTCAAGAAGACTGGCCCGCCTCGTCGAACAACGATTTCTCATTGTGGTTAACATGAGGAATGGTATGTTTTGGAGGTTGATGTAGGACAATCTTTTCCTCTTGTGGTTAACGGAGGAAATCGTCCGAACATTCATTCCTTAGGGTTTATACATTCTCTCCAGGGTGCACTTTGATTAGTGTAGGAGGAATGTCCCAGGGTGGGGAATGGTCCAGGCTCAACAATCAGGGACATACATTCCTTAGGGTTATACATTCTCTTCAGGGCGCATTTTGATTAGTGTAGGAGGAATGGCCCAGGGTGGGGAATGGTCCAGGACAAACATTCCTTAGGGTTTATACATTCTCTCCAGGGCGCACTTTGATTAGTGTAGGAGGAATGGCCCAGGGTGAGGAATGGTCCAGACTAAGACATTCCTTAGGGTTTATACATTCTGTCCAGGGTGCACTTTGATTAGTGTAGGAAGAATGGCCTAGAGTGAGGAATGGTCCATGCTCAGAAATCAGAAACAATCCTTCTTCCTTGTTTGAGAAGAATAGGGCAGATAACCCATTGCTGATGAGGGCATATATTCTTTCAAATATCACAAACGTGAGTGAAATATTGGCCCAGATGATTTAGTTTATTTTTAACAATATTCTCTGTGCAGGATGGCATCAGATGATTGTTATGGAGACTACCTATATCCATATAGTAGAGATATACTACTGTGGTGGATATGTTCCACTATTTTGAGGCAGATATTCTTTTAGAGATCACAAATGTGAGTGAAACATTGGCCCAGACAAATTAGTTTATACCATAACATTGTTTCTGTGCAGGTTGCTATCGGATGTTTGTTATGAAGACAATAGATATAGACTATTGTGGTGGATATGTTCCACTATTCTTGAGGCATATATTCTTTCAAAGCTCATAGATGTGATTGAAAGATTGGCCCAAATAATTCAGTATATATCATAACATTGTTTCTATGCAGGTTGCTATCAGATGTTTGTTATGAAGACTGTATGACAGTAGATGAAGACTACTATGGTGGATATGTTCCACTATTCGTGACTGTACGTTGCTGATCAAGTACTCGTGTGTTACTTGGTGTGGTAGTGAACCACTAGATTGTAGTTATGTACTACTATGGATAGACACAGTTGTGTTCTATTTTTGTTCTAACTGCCTTGAAGACTATCAACAGTTTATTGGAAATAATCACCATCCAGATGAATGATGAACATAGATTTTCTAGACAGAAATTGGTTCAGAGCATTTACTCCTCTAGATTATAAGAGTGGCTCTTGTATCACTCTATGGTGTGAGTGACTTATCCAACATCATGTCTAATTACTCAGATGAAGTATGGTTTCGAGAGATGATGCAACTGATGGTGATGGTGATGCTCATGATCTAGTCATGAGATAGTCTAGACGACTATATTGATGCTACCGGGTAAATGGTATATTTTTTTGTGCTCAAGACCATTACCTGTAATACCTCCCTAGCTAGGAGGGAGTGTTAATATTATGGTAGCTGCGGGAGGTGTTTACCTCCACGTGTGAACCTGACGAGAATAGAAGACTCCAGAAAGCGAGAGTAAACCCTAATGAGTTGGCTAATAACCCTAGAAGTCTTGTCGGCTCAAGAATATAATTTATATTAGGTTATTAGCCTCCAAGAGAAGAAGTCGGCTAGAAATAATAATAATATATTGAACAGACACATATCCAGAAGGAGAAGTCGGCCCCAACAAATCTGGTAGAACTAGTATAAATACAGGGCGCCAGTTCTCATTTTGACATATCTCAGAACTGCAGTTCCCAGTTTGGTGCACACATGTGGAGGAGAGCTGCAGGTGTAGCTGCTGTAGCTAGCAGTTTCAGTGTTGGCTTGGACTATCTCTTGGCTAGGGTTTGGACTATATGATCAGCTTTTTGTAATGCACTATCCTTGAGGAAAGGTGCGCTACCCTTTGTTTGGCTATCTAGCCTAGGGTTTGCTTCCAAAGAAATTATCAGTCAAGGTTAAGGTGCTCGGAGGGTGGCTTCGGGCTATGGTTGGGTGACGAGGGTATCTTCAATGGTAATATGCAGAACAGAGAAGAGATGGTTGCTGCTGTAGAGAGGAATAACACACGGGGAAATGGCATGCCGTGGGCAAGAGCTGAAATACACAGAAGAGGCGTAATTCATAGAATGAAAATAAGACACATAGCATAAAGCGCAACAGAAGCAAAGAATAGAGAGGCATAGCTGAGATAGTAAAAGAAGGTTGAGGTGCACTTGTAGAGAAAAACAGAAGATCAGAAAGCGCAAGAAGATGCAGGCAGAGAGACACTGATACAGGAGAGCAGAGCAGCATAGCAGAACAGTGATAAGCCTGGTAAGCTAATGACAACTATTGAATCACTGTAATAAGTTTAAGTAGAAAATATTGATACTTCGGGGTGGTCGAGAGGTGCTAGGGAGGACTGTTGTCCTCAGAGGTTCAAGTGGGTGCTTGAACACAGGGAGTTGTAGCTTCCATCTGGTTGCAGTCAGAGAAACCAGGGTGGCAGGGTGGTGCAAGGGAGAACTGTTGTTCTCTGTTTTACAGGTTGGTGCCTGTGTGACTGGAAGTTGGTGCTTCCATCCAGTTGGTGCTGGAAAACTTAGGGAGTTGTTTCTTCCTTCTAGTGGGTGCTAGAGAAACCAAAGAGTTGGTGCTTCCTTCTAGTGGGTGTTAGAGAAACCAGGGAGTTGGTGCTTCCTTCTAGTAGGTGCTAGAGAAAACAGAGAATTGGTGCTCTCAACAAGTTGCAGCTTTCAAAACAGAGGTTGTAGCCTCACAATGAGTTGGAGCTCATATGTATGATAATGTACATAATGTAAAGATTACTTATCATACCAAGAATAAGAGGTTTTTACCCTTTATGGGTTTCCTCAGGAAATATATGTCTCTGTGTATCTCATATGTGTGAATGATGCTGAATGTTCTATTGCTTACTTCCTTGCATTATTGTGATTGTCTTTGAGTGCTCTGTAAAGAGTTTAAAATAAGCATAATTGTTTAAGCACGGTAACAACTGATTCACCCCCTCCCCCCCCCCACCCTCTCAGTTTTCCAACAAAGGTTACTTAATGCATGAAGTTATTTGTAATGATGGTTTAATAAGTGGCTTACTTTTTCTTTAGTGGGGCCTCTGCCTTCCTTTATTAAAAATTTAAATGACACCTTTCCCTCATATTAATATTTTTAAATTTAGCCATCCATGTATACAAATAAATATTAATTTATAATTTAAAAATTAAACTAAATAACAAACTATTTGAGAAGTATACAAAAGCCAAGAAAGAGTTCAACAAAAGCATGAGAAAATAGAGAAGTGAAATTTCTAATAAGGTATGCCCAAGATCTAAGTGAGATATTCATCTTTTCATTCCATTTCGAGTTTTCATTAGAGCCGAACTATCTTGTTGACAACAAGGTTGTTCTGAAGGTGGAAAAAAAAAACTGGGAGGCATTGATTGATGATATGCTTCAAGGTCATTTATTTTCTTGAAGTCTATTTGGTTTTAATTAGAGGTTCTAAAGTCATTCAATGCTAATCAATGCTAGTTTTGCAGAATTCAAAACAATGATGGACATGTAACTTCAAGTGATCTAGCTTAGTCTTGCGTTGTGATCATTTCTTTTCACATTAGATGTCCATGTATAAGTCTTAATTACATCTTGGACTTCCAAGAACTCCGTTGGTCTAGGTTCTCACAAGGACCTAAAGAGATATTTTCCATTGTAACTCAGAATTGATACTAATAAAAGGATTTGTTGATTTCTTGTCACTTATAAAAAATGTTCAAATAAGTTGTATTTCAAATTTGTCATTTTATCCATATTTCAACATTGCTTTCGTATCTATCTTCCTAATTCTTTCATTTTGCAAGTTCATTCCTTTATTCCTCTTTTAAAATGTATAATCTTGGACAAAATACATAAAAATTATCTAAATAAAAACATAGTTAGATACAAGAATCATATTTCTTGAAGTCAGATTAAGATTTTGATGGGCTATAAACCAGGGTAATAATCTTGCCTATCTCACCTAGCCTAATGAAATTAAAAAATGTATGGGTAAGGAGAATTACCATTCCTTTCATCAACAACTCCAAATTCTTGGGCTCATCAAACTGAATTTTATCCTTATATCATTATGGTAGTCCACTCAAAAATTTATGATTTTTAACCTTCTCATCCTTGATGAAATATACATACCCTAACAACTCCAACAATTTCTTTTCATATCCCTCCATAGTCATGCTTTCTAATTTAAGCTCAAAGAATTCTTGCATTTTTTTTTTCTTCATAATAGTGTTTGAACACGTATTTCTACTAGAAGTATTTCTTGAACTACTTCCAAGAAATTCTCTTCTCATCAATATGCTTAACCTGCTTCAACTGGTCCCACCACATGGAAGCTTTCCCCTAAAAATGATATATGACATTCCTTGCTTCCAGATTTGATGAATAATTATGCAGCTGAAAATATTTTCTCAGCCGTAGTCTAAATGTTCTACGAAACGACTTTTTTCCGACAATATTTTTCGGGGACATTTGTCCAAAATCCACGAGAAATTTTTTAGATCTACATATTTGAGTGATTATTTCTGTATAATACGAGTTCCCCAAGGGTTTTTTAGCATGTTGAATCCATTTTTGCAATCACAAATGGATTTTAAACAACAAAAAATAGTGATTTTGTGCAAATTTGTGTCGTCGGATTCCAGTGAAAAAATCCATTTCGTAGAACAATTAGACAACACCATTTTCTCATGCCCAATAACCATGCTTCAAAATCTTCACCCTTCCTATGTTCTCCATCAAATGTTAGTGGCTTGAGCTTCCTGAGATCTCCTTGCAAATAATCTAATTTGGGTCTTCTTCTCTAGTGTTTGATAGGAGACATACTTGAACTGCTCTCTGATTATGAAAATGCATGTACTCTTTTGGTTGAATGTCCAAGTGAATAATTATGTATACTAAGACTTCTTGAGGGCCTAGATCCCTTGTGATGATCCCCCCTATCATGAGATCTGGGTGCTACTACATGTCTTACACTGGTTTCATGTTTCGTGTTGGAATCCTTATTGAATTTTCTTTCCAAGTCATTCAGAATTTGTAGCAACAGAGTGTTAATTTGGTTATGCTCCTCTTGAGCTCTTATCAACCTTTTATTGTATGTTTTGTAGCTTTTCACTTCTCTATACAAGCTCTTGATCAAATCTATAGGTTTCGCCTTGCTTCTACATTTCTCACGTTGATATTTAGACCCATGATTTCATCTTCAGGGTTGTAAGAACATTGTGCATCATTTATCTCTCTAGTACTCAGTTTTGAACCCGATTTGTTTTTCCTGTACCCCTAATTATGCAAAACATGCATGCAACAATTACGGTTAGAAATTATGCATATTGTAATTTTTTCATTAACTAAGCTAGATGTCCTTCTTCCTCTCAATTCATGAACAACATTGATGATTCGAATTGGACCCCTACCTAAATTCTTTTGCAAAATTGTAATAAACTTGTAAATATTATTTTTCTTTCATTTTATCTTTTTGGCAAAATGGGAAGGGGAAACAAACCATTTTGATGGTTGGCCTTCCAAAGGAAGCCCATTAAAAATGACGGTTGTTGTGAAGAAGGAGATCAATGGGGAGATGCAAGGAGAAAGAGGCAAGGACAATATAAAAAATTAAAGCTCGAAGATGGAAGCCTGCTTGAAGTTGAGTGGACGAAGGAGTTAATGTATCTGTTCACTCTAAGCAAATGTGTCTTTGAGCCATGGCTTGCTGCAATTTTGGTCTTCACATTGAGTAACAATACACTGAGTTTGTGTATAACTCACCCACTTGTAATTTTCTCATGAGCATAATAAAATCCCTATTAAAATGTTGAAACATGTGTGTAAATTTCATGAATATGTATGAATATCTAGCTCTGGTGTGGTGATTTATTTGATGCACATACTATTGTACACAAGCTTATTAAATCAATTTATAGTCCATGTTGGCTCCTCCACAATAAATTGATTCTTTATTTATTTCATGGTGAGATGTATGGAGGTTTGTGGTTTGTAATGGCTTTGAATTAATTATGGAGTTGGGTATACACCTCGTTCCAATGTTGTTGCGGCGTTGTTCCCTTTGCCCACATGCCATATGTTGTTGCATATGCCTCTCTCTCTCTGTTGAATGCCACTTTTGTCGACCCTAAATGTTTTCCCCTCTGTTGGGGTGTTTTTCTTAATGTTGGACGTCCCAACTGAGAAGCTGGTCGGAGTTAATCATTGTTGGGTTGTTTTTATTTAGTTGTGCGTCTTTCTTTTTCCCCCAGGTTGTTTTTCTCTAATGTTGAATGTCTAAGCTCGTCCTAAGTCATTTTTCTCTGATGCTAAATGTCTAAACTTGCCCTAGGTCATTTTCCTTTGATGTTGAGAGTCTAAACTCGCCCCAGGTTGTTTTTCTATGATGCAGAATGTCTAAACTTGCCCGAAGTTTTTTTTTCTCATGTTGAGTGCCTAAACTCACCCTAACCATTTTTCTAAATCAATGAGTGACTTAATTTGTCCACCAAGCGTTTATTTATAGTTTTATAGTTGAACATCGGTGTTGGTGAGACGATAGAGGCATAATCCCATCGTTTACGGATCAATTGATGTACTAATCCAAATTTTGAGCCTTCAGACATTATCTCCTCTAACTCAACTTTCCAATGACTATACTCATGTCTCATTATGAGTTCTAAGATACAAGTTATGGATTTCTAAATTTTTCCATTTCTACTCAATTGTGTCCTTTTCTCACTGGTGAAATCTGGCTCAGAGGCCAACTTTTGCCATATGCAAAGGAAAATCTGTCAGGAACCAAATTTTTTTTTGTATCGATCACATATAGCATTCCCAATTATGAGTACACAACAACTTTCAAATTGGTGAACTGATACTCCATTCAAATTCTACATCAATATGGGATTGCCAGCCTTTCCCTTGTTGCACTTTCTTCAGACTTAGAATTTTAGTGAAAACTACTATCTCCCAAATGGAGCGAAACTGAGAAAACTTCAGTAAGGAAAAGTTGTATAGCTTGTTGAGGAGGTAAAATGTCGAGTACACAAAATTTTCCAAATCTCTGATCTGTGGTCCCTCTTCCTCCTCTAAAAATATGGAAATAGCCAAAAAGTCCCCCGAAATAGTTGAAGGGAATGGTATGCTATCCCTCTTAAGGCCTCCCAATAGTACCCCTATTCCCCAAGAGTGACAACACTTGACTATGACACATATGATGGCCACCAAGGTGAAACAAGCTGGCAGAAAACAGAACTTCTAAGCTTCATGATCCATTATCTTACTTCAACCCATGATCCTCACCTAAACACCTAATGCATTAAATTTAACACTTTGTATGAAACAATGACTAATGTACCTCATGTGTTGGGCCACCATCATCGGATGAACCTGCTAATCAAGTGGATGAGTTGAGCAATGAATAGGGGGGAGGAATCTGAGGGGCTGTTGTCCGTGGAGAATGTTGATCATCATTTTTGGGATCACTATCTGCAATATGGATCATGGAGAGTGATATCCTCTAGTTACCCCTAGGTGAGAGAGGGGTAGTAATGCTAAAATAGATGCGGATCTTGTTGACATAGTGATGCAGACCCCCCCCCTTCTCTCCTTAGGGCTGCTCGACCTCCCGATCTAGGATCATTCAAATCAAGGAGTCAAATCGACTCTTCGGGCCTTTATTATACCCCAATCAATCTACACAGGTCCCCTTTCCTTCAAAGTGCAGGTTCTATCAAACCCGCAGGCTCTTTCCTGGCCTCTTCGAAGAATTTAAATAAAATACACTAGCTCCCCTCGCTAGGTCCTTTCCTTCACATATGACCTTGGGTTGTGCCCTCACATAAGCACACAATTTTGGGTGGCCAAGAGTGGTTTGAGGCCACACCGCTTTTCTCCCCGCAATTCACTACCAGTTGCCATGTATCCCTTTGGCAATACAGTGGTTTCGATTGCGGCCCGCTCTCAAATTTTTAAAATCCGATCACTATTTGTCCTTGCAATTAAGCGCGACCGTCGATCTTGTGATATTGGGTGGTGCCTCTTGATCGACGACGGAGATCTGCCTCCCTTCCTTCCTTTGATTTCTCCCAGAATGCTTTCATCTGGAGTCCACGATCTATCGACGCATGTCTCCCTCAGATCGAGAGCTACGATTAACTTCGGCTCTTCGGGCTTCAGGAGTTTCAAACTCCTACGCTTGCTTCTTCCTGAAGTGGCTATCTTTCGAAGTGGAAGATCTGCTGACATCTGTCCTCAGCAAACGGACGACTCAGATGAACTTTGGCTCTCCGGCCTTCGGGAGTTCTTGTTCAATGTACTCTTTTTTCTCCCAGAGTGACCTTTCTCCGAAATGACAGATCTTCTGCCATGCGTCCTCCTCAAATCAACGACTCTGGTCCACTTCGGGACTTCGGCTTTCAGAAGTCTCAAATTCACGCTCGCTTTCTCTCAGAGCGCTTTCACCCAAAATACACGATATGTCGACGCACATCTTTCTGGATCTGACGGTCACGATCCACTTCATCTCTTCGAGCTTCGGGAGTTTCAATTCCTGCACACTCGGTTCCTTCCAAAGTGATTTCACCTGAAGATGATGGATTTCCACCACGTGTCCTTCGCAATGAACGATTGTGATTTACTTTAGCCTTTCGGACTTCGGGATTTTTTCACACTCCACACTTTAAATCCTTCGAAGTGACTTTGCCCAAAGTCTCAAATCTGTTGACACGTACCTCCTGGCGACCAATGGCCAAGATCTACTTTGGATCTTCGGCGATTTCGCTTCCTCCTTGACCACAAACTTCTGAAGTTCTCTCGCTCCGAAGTTGTAAATCTTACGCCACCTGTCCCTATGGATGATGGATGGTCCCTAATCACTTCGGAACTTCGGCAAGTCCGCTCCCCTATGCAAACAAAGGGTTAAGGCCTGTGCAGTTTACCTAGATCCAATGCTTGTTGGTCCTTTGCGCCCAAATCTGATGGATGGGATCTATCCTTCTCCTCACTCGTTCCTCCTTCATCCTGGACCCTGATCTGACGGTCCAGATCTCTTCCTGTAGCCGATCTGGCGATTGTTTTCACTCCTCCCCCTGAGCTTCTTTGTTCTCCCGGACTTGGGAAAACTTGTAAGTGTTCACAGGTTGTGGCCTTTGAACCTTCTCCTGCGAAACTAGTTGCTAGGGTCTTGACTCCGCTTTTCCTCCTGAGCTTTGACAATCAAAATTGACATTGGCTCTGGCGCACACTTGCGCTCAGCGTGCAAACTTTCACTACTCCACCTGAGCTTCTGAACTTGAAGTAAATTCACTTCTACACGCACTCCTTTCACTGTCTCTCTTGAGCTTTTGCCTACTCAAGTTCTAAGATTTCAATCCCTTTATTCCTCAAAGGGATTCTTGTGCCTTCTCGACAACTTTTGCTCAATGCACACTTGCAGAGCTTACAGAGTATTCAACAACTCTGTGAGTGTCTTCTTCTTGACACTCTTTCTTCTCAATATTGAAACAAAGTCTTTTCGTGCACACTTACACCTACTCAATGCCCACCTGGCAAAGCTCTATAGAGTTCTGAGTGACTCAGTCTCTCTGTGCTTCCTCTGCGCAGTTTATCCTCTAAGGTATTCAACAACCTTGAGGTTTCCCTTGAGTTGTCATTGCACTAGTGCACCCTCCTGACACATTCTTTTCTGACTCAACAAAGTTCAGATGCGCACTCCTTGCGTTGGATACAAAACCTCCAATGTTTTGTTGTGCACTCCTTGCACAGCCTAAAGAATTTAGAACAATATAACAACCTCAATGAAGATAGAGAAGTCTATCTTCCTACTACAGATGAAAACCTATCACATACATCTACAACATACATAAACACACACAAATAACATTCATCTTATACACAAACACACATAAAGTTGATATGCAGGAAAACTGCTTTCTCCCTATTAAGATGAATATCTGTGTACAAATATGTATAGAGACTGAACTATCACAGAGTCTCAACTCTTTCTCCTACTCCTATCTCCTACTAATTTGCAGCTACCATCGTATCCGGTAACCTAATCTCCATCAGCCTCATTTGGACATACAATGCATCTACATATACAAGAAGGTTCCTAGGGTTCCCTTCGATTACCTCTATTCTCGAAAGAAGCTAACTACTACTTAAGTTTCATTACATTAAAGTCTAGGAGTGAAACTTCCAGATCACTCGTGATCATTCATCTCCCAAGCGTTTTGATCTTCTTCAATTTTCAATCCGTTCAAAAAGATTTATAGGAAACGCCAGAGGTTAGGATTCCAAATAATTCAAAAGGCGCGCTAGTACGTTGAGTTGTCTCTCCACGCGTACCTTGCTGATGATGCTCCTACATCATACTCCACTATTGGGAAAATTATGAGCTCCTGCTCATGGCTCCCTTTGCTATGTTGTTGAGATCCTCCAGGATCCCAAACCTGAAATTGGAGGTGTCCACTTGCTCCTTTGATTTGTTTCCCTGTTGCTCCTGCATGTTCTCTTATGTCTCGTCCTTCTCTGTTGACAACTTCCTTTTCCGACTTCACCATCAACTTTCTTATCTACTCAATCACCCCGTCCAGTTGGTCTACAGGCTGGTTCTTGTTTTGCAGCCTCCTCTGCTGCACCTTCTTTTCATCACATATCTCAATGGGCAGACCAATCTGGTCTCCCACGCTGAGTTCATCTCCTGTGGCATCAACTTGACACTCCACTGTAGACTTCAGTTTTGCAGCCTCCTCACTGAAATGTTGCCCAACTATTCCCTCTGACAGATTGACCTATGTTAGCTCTATTGGTGCACTCCCAACTTCTTTCAGTTGATCCCCAGACTGGGATTCTTCTCCTTTTGTTTCCAACTTAACCTGTTGGATGTGTTGACTCTGCATATTTACCCTTTTCTCCAAGGCCTCCAGTTCTTAACACAGATTAGCGAAATCTATGTTGTCTTCTTCCTCTTTTGCTATAGACTCCAGTTCTACAGTCATCTCCTATTCAACTTCCAGGCTAAAAATTTCGAGCCATTCCTCTGAATTCTCATCTCCTTCTGTTGTAGATTCCAAATTTACTGCTGCCTCATGTTCATCTCCCTGGTTAAATTTTTTGAGCAACTCCACTGAATTCTCTTCTTTCTCCATCTCTTGGGCACATTGTAATGTGTGCTCTTTCTCCTCCTCACCAATCTGATCAATCTGACCCTTCATGTTATCTTCATCTTCTGTGGCACTAGTTGGCCACTCTGCTATAGACTTCAGTTCTGCAGTCTCACCACTAAGTCACTGCTCAACTTCCTCCTCGGACAGATTAGCTTCTATCAACTCCTTTGTTGGCATATCTTCAGCTTCCTCCAGCTACTCCTCATGCTGGCATCCTGTCTCCCTTTGCATGACTGCATCCTGGCAGTGCTTTTCTGGTTCTGGATTGTTCAACCAATCCTCCAACATCTTCAGCTCTTTCTTCCATTGAGTGAGCAATTCATCTAAATGCTCCTCTTTTTCTGCTGGGACATACATAAGTGTCTTCTCCTTCTCCTCCTCTTTGATAGTTCCTGCTGGTTGTCTTTCCTCTGTTGCACTTGCATCACAGACACAGTTAGTTTTAAAAGTATTCAACCCCATGGCCTCTCTCTTGGATTCCTATTGCATCATCTCCTCATGTACAACACTCGTACTAGCCTCTGTTGGACTGTTAGGTAGGAATATTCAAATTCCCCCAACGATTAGAACACTCCTTTGATTCTCCTCCTCTGTGATGGAAGTATTTAAATTCTCATCAACTTCATTTACATGGCCTGCAACTCCACATGAATCGTCATACAGATGAGGCCTCTCCTTTTCCTCCATTTCATCTGTCAGCACCCCTTGTTGATCTGAACTCTCTTTAGAGCTCCCGAGACCTTCAGACAGTCTCATCTTTCCCCTGCCCACTTGGAAAATTGGGGTTCTAGTCCTACCCTCCTGGTATTCCATGAGATCTCGGCTTGATCCCATCTCATCGCCCATCTGGCAATCTTTATCTCTACCCTCCTGGCAATTCATGAGATCTCTAGCTGATCTCATCTCCTCCTCATCACTAAGGTTCCTCCCAATCTTTGGTTCACATATGTGAATCACTTTCTCCTTTGTGCCACTGAGTTTTTCAGCATGCCTCAACCACTTCCTCACTACTTGTTGCTGCCTTCTGGCTAACAACTTCTAGACATGCCACTTCACTTTCCTCTTCAAATTCCATTCATATGTCCAGTGTACCTTTGCTTACTATTGCATCCTCCATGTTAGCCTCTCCATCCTTGCTTTGATCTCCCTGAGATCCTTTTCCATCTTAACTTTGTTTTTATGCTGGTGGTCCTTGTCTTGACCACACCAATGGCCTTCAGTAGCCATTTTCACCCCCTGCTTTCCCTCCTGGCAATTCTGTGCATTATTCTGCCACCCAGAGCGTCTCCAACTTTTCCCGATAGCCTACCTTACTGTCCAATTGTTGCTGCATACGTGCAACCATCATTCACAGAGCATCACACTCTGTCTCCTCCTTCACCTGTTGTCTATAGGCATAATTAAGCTTCCGATACCATTTGATGTTATCATATTATCTCTTTTCACCTTCTCACCTTTGCCTACCATCTGCAGACAAATTTTAGGCTCTGATACCACTTGATGGTATCAAACTATCTCTTTTCACCTTCTCACCTTTGCCTACGATCTACAGACAAATTTTAAGTTCTGATACCACTTGATGCAGACCCCCCCCTTCCCTCCTCGGGGCTGCTCGATCTCCTGGTCTAGGATATTTCAAATCAAGGAGTAAGATCGACTCTTCAGGCCTTTATTAGACCCTAATCAATCTACACAGGTCCCATTTCCTTCAAAGTGCAGGTTCTATCAAACTGCAGGATCTTTCCTGGCGTCTTCGAAGAATTTAAATAATAGACACTAGCTCCCCTCGCTAGGTCCTTTCCTTCACATATGACCTTGGGTTGTGCCCTCACGTAAGCACGTGATTGCGGGGTGGCCAAGGGTGGTTTGAGGCCACACCGCTTTTCTTCCCGCAATTCACTACTAGTTGCTACGTATCCCTTTGGCAATACCGTGGTTTCGATTATGGCCCGCTCTAGGATTTTTAAAGTCCAATCACTTTCTGTCCCCGCAATTAAGCGCGACTGTCGATCTTGTGATCTTGGGCAGTGCCTCTTGATCGACGACGAAGATCTACCTCCCTTCCTTCCTTTTCTTTCTCCTAGAATGCTTTCACCCGGAGTCCACGATCTATCGATGCGTGTCTCCCTCAGATCGAGGGCTAGGATTAACTTCATCTCTTCTGGCTTCGGGAGTTTCAAACTCCTGCCCCTGCTTCTTCCTGAAGTGGAAGATTTGCTGACACCTGTCCTCAGCAAACGAATGGCTTAGATGAACTCCAACACTCCGGTGTTCGCGAGTTCTTGTTCAACACACTCATTTTTCTCCCGAAGTGACCTTTCTACGAAATGACAGATTTTCTACCACGCGTCCTCAAATCAACGACTCTGGTCCACTTCGGGACTTCGAATTTTGGAAGTCTCAACTTCTCTCGGAGCGCTTTCACCCGAAATACACGATCTGTCAACGCGTGTCTTTCTGGATCTGACGGTCACGATCCACTTCGGCTCTTCGGGCTTCGGGGGTTTCAACTCCTGCGCACTCGATTCCTTTTGAAGTGCTTTCTCTCGAAGACGATGGATTTTCGCCACGTGTCCTTCGCAACAAACAGTTGCGATTTACTTCGGCCTTCGGGACTTCGGGAGTTTGTCACACTCCACACTTGAAATCCTCTGAAGTGAATTTCCCCGAAGTCTCAGATCTGTTGACACATACCTCCTGGCGACCAACGACCAGGATCTACTTCAGATTTTCGACAATTTTGCTTCCTCCTTGACCACAAACTTCCGAAGTGATCTTGCTCTCGAGTTGTAGATCTTACTGTTGGTTGTGGAGCCTGATTATCTTCCTGATTCAGAGGTCCTTGCTTTCAGTCGTGTTTATACCCCATAAAGTATTTACACCCCATAAGTATGTACACTCTTCCACGCGGGGGAGTGCAGAGGGGCGGTACCCCCTCTGTGGGGTCTGGGGGGTCCATCCCCCCGGTTGGGGGGTTTGGGGGCGAAGCCCCCGAAGCAAAAATTGCCTTGTAAAAGTATATTGTAATTTCATTGTAAATCTGAACCGTTCATTATAAGGTTGCAGATCTAACGGTAGAGATTATGTTAGGGGTTTTTTTCCCTAGAAGGCAACCCTCTTTTATGAGGGAAATATATTGCGGCTATGGATGATGGTGAATATTGTATTCTGAGAGAGGAGACTGTGAGAGAAAGAAGAGGAAATTACAGCGGGTTTTGCTGTAGGTTGTATCCCTTCATTTGCTAGATAATAATAAAGGAAGGACCTGGCAATTTCTCTGGTGGACGTAGCCCACATTGGGTGAACCACGTAAATCTGTGTCTCTCTTGTATTGTGTGTCTTCTGTGTTTTGTTTCTGCATTTGTTTTATTTTATTCCTCCACGGTCTTGTTTTTCTAACAACTGGTATCAGAGCGTAAGGTAACTCGCAGGAAAAGAGGGTTCCTGGTTCGAGTGGGAGCAATGTCGGAAGATGGAAAGTTTAGGGTCGAGAAATTTAATGGCCAAAACTACCAGTTATGGAAG
>ML797816.1:203699-232257 GCA_009831015.1 Picea engelmannii | reverse complement strand
CCTCACAATGAGTTGGAGCTCATATGTATGATAATGTACATAATGTAAAGATTACTTATCATACCAAGAATAAGAGGTTTTTACCCTTTATGGGTTTCCTCAGGAAATATATGTCTCTGTGTATCTCATATGTGTGAATGATGCTGAATGTTCTATTGCTTACTTCCTTGCATTATTGTGATTGTCTTTGAGTGCTCTGTAAAGAGTTTAAAATAAGCATAATTGTTTAAGCACGGTAACAACTGATTCACCCCCTCCCCCCCCCCACCCTCTCAGTTTTCCAACAAAGGTTACTTAATGCATGAAGTTATTTGTAATGATGGTTTAATAAGTGGCTTACTTTTTCTTTAGTGGGGCCTCTGCCTTCCTTTATTAAAAATTTAAATGACACCTTTCCCTCATATTAATATTTTTAAATTTAGCCATCCATGTATACAAATAAATATTAATTTATAATTTAAAAATTAAACTAAATAACAAACTATTTGAGAAGTATACAAAAGCCAAGAAAGAGTTCAACAAAAGCATGAGAAAATAGAGAAGTGAAATTTCTAATAAGGTATGCCCAAGATCTAAGTGAGATATTCATCTTTTCATTCCATTTCGAGTTTTCATTAGAGCCGAACTATCTTGTTGACAACAAGGTTGTTCTGAAGGTGGAAAAAAAAAACTGGGAGGCATTGATTGATGATATGCTTCAAGGTCATTTATTTTCTTGAAGTCTATTTGGTTTTAATTAGAGGTTCTAAAGTCATTCAATGCTAATCAATGCTAGTTTTGCAGAATTCAAAACAATGATGGACATGTAACTTCAAGTGATCTAGCTTAGTCTTGCGTTGTGATCATTTCTTTTCACATTAGATGTCCATGTATAAGTCTTAATTACATCTTGGACTTCCAAGAACTCCGTTGGTCTAGGTTCTCACAAGGACCTAAAGAGATATTTTCCATTGTAACTCAGAATTGATACTAATAAAAGGATTTGTTGATTTCTTGTCACTTATAAAAAATGTTCAAATAAGTTGTATTTCAAATTTGTCATTTTATCCATATTTCAACATTGCTTTCGTATCTATCTTCCTAATTCTTTCATTTTGCAAGTTCATTCCTTTATTCCTCTTTTAAAATGTATAATCTTGGACAAAATACATAAAAATTATCTAAATAAAAACATAGTTAGATACAAGAATCATATTTCTTGAAGTCAGATTAAGATTTTGATGGGCTATAAACCAGGGTAATAATCTTGCCTATCTCACCTAGCCTAATGAAATTAAAAAATGTATGGGTAAGGAGAATTACCATTCCTTTCATCAACAACTCCAAATTCTTGGGCTCATCAAACTGAATTTTATCCTTATATCATTATGGTAGTCCACTCAAAAATTTATGATTTTTAACCTTCTCATCCTTGATGAAATATACATACCCTAACAACTCCAACAATTTCTTTTCATATCCCTCCATAGTCATGCTTTCTAATTTAAGCTCAAAGAATTCTTGCATTTTTTTTTTCTTCATAATAGTGTTTGAACACGTATTTCTACTAGAAGTATTTCTTGAACTACTTCCAAGAAATTCTCTTCTCATCAATATGCTTAACCTGCTTCAACTGGTCCCACCACATGGAAGCTTTCCCCTAAAAATGATATATGACATTCCTTGCTTCCAGATTTGATGAATAATTATGCAGCTGAAAATATTTTCTCAGCCGTAGTCTAAATGTTCTACGAAACGACTTTTTTCCGACAATATTTTTCGGGGACATTTGTCCAAAATCCACGAGAAATTTTTTAGATCTACATATTTGAGTGATTATTTCTGTATAATACGAGTTCCCCAAGGGTTTTTTAGCATGTTGAATCCATTTTTGCAATCACAAATGGATTTTAAACAACAAAAAATAGTGATTTTGTGCAAATTTGTGTCGTCGGATTCCAGTGAAAAAATCCATTTCGTAGAACAATTAGACAACACCATTTTCTCATGCCCAATAACCATGCTTCAAAATCTTCACCCTTCCTATGTTCTCCATCAAATGTTAGTGGCTTGAGCTTCCTGAGATCTCCTTGCAAATAATCTAATTTGGGTCTTCTTCTCTAGTGTTTGATAGGAGACATACTTGAACTGCTCTCTGATTATGAAAATGCATGTACTCTTTTGGTTGAATGTCCAAGTGAATAATTATGTATACTAAGACTTCTTGAGGGCCTAGATCCCTTGTGATGATCCCCCCTATCATGAGATCTGGGTGCTACTACATGTCTTACACTGGTTTCATGTTTCGTGTTGGAATCCTTATTGAATTTTCTTTCCAAGTCATTCAGAATTTGTAGCAACAGAGTGTTAATTTGGTTATGCTCCTCTTGAGCTCTTATCAACCTTTTATTGTATGTTTTGTAGCTTTTCACTTCTCTATACAAGCTCTTGATCAAATCTATAGGTTTCGCCTTGCTTCTACATTTCTCACGTTGATATTTAGACCCATGATTTCATCTTCAGGGTTGTAAGAACATTGTGCATCATTTATCTCTCTAGTACTCAGTTTTGAACCCGATTTGTTTTTCCTGTACCCCTAATTATGCAAAACATGCATGCAACAATTACGGTTAGAAATTATGCATATTGTAATTTTTTCATTAACTAAGCTAGATGTCCTTCTTCCTCTCAATTCATGAACAACATTGATGATTCGAATTGGACCCCTACCTAAATTCTTTTGCAAAATTGTAATAAACTTGTAAATATTATTTTTCTTTCATTTTATCTTTTTGGCAAAATGGGAAGGGGAAACAAACCATTTTGATGGTTGGCCTTCCAAAGGAAGCCCATTAAAAATGACGGTTGTTGTGAAGAAGGAGATCAATGGGGAGATGCAAGGAGAAAGAGGCAAGGACAATATAAAAAATTAAAGCTCGAAGATGGAAGCCTGCTTGAAGTTGAGTGGACGAAGGAGTTAATGTATCTGTTCACTCTAAGCAAATGTGTCTTTGAGCCATGGCTTGCTGCAATTTTGGTCTTCACATTGAGTAACAATACACTGAGTTTGTGTATAACTCACCCACTTGTAATTTTCTCATGAGCATAATAAAATCCCTATTAAAATGTTGAAACATGTGTGTAAATTTCATGAATATGTATGAATATCTAGCTCTGGTGTGGTGATTTATTTGATGCACATACTATTGTACACAAGCTTATTAAATCAATTTATAGTCCATGTTGGCTCCTCCACAATAAATTGATTCTTTATTTATTTCATGGTGAGATGTATGGAGGTTTGTGGTTTGTAATGGCTTTGAATTAATTATGGAGTTGGGTATACACCTCGTTCCAATGTTGTTGCGGCGTTGTTCCCTTTGCCCACATGCCATATGTTGTTGCATATGCCTCTCTCTCTCTGTTGAATGCCACTTTTGTCGACCCTAAATGTTTTCCCCTCTGTTGGGGTGTTTTTCTTAATGTTGGACGTCCCAACTGAGAAGCTGGTCGGAGTTAATCATTGTTGGGTTGTTTTTATTTAGTTGTGCGTCTTTCTTTTTCCCCCAGGTTGTTTTTCTCTAATGTTGAATGTCTAAGCTCGTCCTAAGTCATTTTTCTCTGATGCTAAATGTCTAAACTTGCCCTAGGTCATTTTCCTTTGATGTTGAGAGTCTAAACTCGCCCCAGGTTGTTTTTCTATGATGCAGAATGTCTAAACTTGCCCGAAGTTTTTTTTTCTCATGTTGAGTGCCTAAACTCACCCTAACCATTTTTCTAAATCAATGAGTGACTTAATTTGTCCACCAAGCGTTTATTTATAGTTTTATAGTTGAACATCGGTGTTGGTGAGACGATAGAGGCATAATCCCATCGTTTACGGATCAATTGATGTACTAATCCAAATTTTGAGCCTTCAGACATTATCTCCTCTAACTCAACTTTCCAATGACTATACTCATGTCTCATTATGAGTTCTAAGATACAAGTTATGGATTTCTAAATTTTTCCATTTCTACTCAATTGTGTCCTTTTCTCACTGGTGAAATCTGGCTCAGAGGCCAACTTTTGCCATATGCAAAGGAAAATCTGTCAGGAACCAAATTTTTTTTTGTATCGATCACATATAGCATTCCCAATTATGAGTACACAACAACTTTCAAATTGGTGAACTGATACTCCATTCAAATTCTACATCAATATGGGATTGCCAGCCTTTCCCTTGTTGCACTTTCTTCAGACTTAGAATTTTAGTGAAAACTACTATCTCCCAAATGGAGCGAAACTGAGAAAACTTCAGTAAGGAAAAGTTGTATAGCTTGTTGAGGAGGTAAAATGTCGAGTACACAAAATTTTCCAAATCTCTGATCTGTGGTCCCTCTTCCTCCTCTAAAAATATGGAAATAGCCAAAAAGTCCCCCGAAATAGTTGAAGGGAATGGTATGCTATCCCTCTTAAGGCCTCCCAATAGTACCCCTATTCCCCAAGAGTGACAACACTTGACTATGACACATATGATGGCCACCAAGGTGAAACAAGCTGGCAGAAAACAGAACTTCTAAGCTTCATGATCCATTATCTTACTTCAACCCATGATCCTCACCTAAACACCTAATGCATTAAATTTAACACTTTGTATGAAACAATGACTAATGTACCTCATGTGTTGGGCCACCATCATCGGATGAACCTGCTAATCAAGTGGATGAGTTGAGCAATGAATAGGGGGGAGGCATCTGAGGGGCTGTTGTCCGTGGAGAATGTTGATCATCATTTTTGGGATCACTATCTGCAATATGGATCATGGAGAGTGATATCCTCTAGTTACCCCTAGGTGAGAGAGGGGTAGTAATGCTAAAATAGATGCAGAGCTTGTTGACATAGTGATGCAGACCCCCCTCTTCTCTCCTCAGGGCTACTCGACCTCCCAATCTAGGATCATTCAAATCAAAAGGTCAAATTGACTCTTCAGGCCTTTATTAGACCCCAATCAATCTACACAGGTCCCCTTTCCTTCAAAGTGCAGGTTCTATCAAACCCGCAAGCTCTTTCCTGGCCTCTTCGAAGAATTTAAATAAAAGACACTAGCTCCCCTCGCTAGGTCCTTTCCTTCACATATGACCTCGGGTTGTGCCCTCACGTAAGCACACGATTGTGGGGTGGCCAAGAGTGGTTTGAGGCCACACCTCTTTTCTCCCCGCAATTCACTACCAGTTTCCATGTATCCCTTTGGCAATACCGTGGTTTCGATTGTGGCCCGCTCTCGAATTTTTAAAATCCGATCACTATTTGTCCTTGCAATTAAGCGCGACCGTTGATCTTGTGATATTGGGTGGTGCCTCTTGATCGACGACGGAGATCTGCCTCCCTTCCTTCCTTTTCTTTCTCCCAGAATGATTTCACCTGGAGTCCATGATCTATCGACGCGTGTCTCCCTTAGATCAAGAGCTACGATTAACTTCGGCTCTTCGGGCTTCAGGAGTTTCAAACTCTTGCGCCTGCTTCTTCCTGAAGTGGCTATCTTTTGAAGTGGAAGATCTGCTGACATCTGTCCTCAACAAACAGACGGCTCAAATGAACTTCGACTCTCCGGCCTTCGGGAGTTCTTTTTCAACGCCTTCGGGAGTTCTTTTTCAACGCACTCTTTTTTCTCCCAGAGTGACCTTTCTCCGAAATGACAGATCTTATGCCATGCGTCCTCCTCAAATCAACGACTCTGGTCCACTTCGGGACTTCGACTTTCGGAAGTCTCAACTTCACGCTCGCTTTCTCTCGGAGCGCTTTCACCCGAAATACACGATCTGTCGACGCGCATCTTTCTGGATCTGACGGTCACGATCCACTTCAGCGCTTTGAGCTTCGAGAGTTTCAACTCCTGTACACTCGGTTCCTTCCAAAGTGCTTTCACCCGAAGACGATGGATTTCCACCACATGTCCTTCGCAATGAATGATTGTGATTTACTTCAGCCTTCGGGACTTCGGAATTTTGTCACACTCCACACTTTAAATCCTCCGAAGTGACTTTCCCCAAAGTCTCAAATCTGTTGACACGTACCTCCTAGCGACCAATGGCCAGGATCTACTTTGGATCTTCGACGATTTCGCTTCCTCCTTGACCACAAACTCTGAAGTTCTCTCGCTCTGAAGTTGTAAATCTTACGCCACATGTCCCTCTGGATGATGGATGGTCCCTAATCACTTCAGGACTTCGGCAAGTCCGCTCCCCTATGCACACAAAGGGTTAAGGCCTGTGTAGTTTACCTAGATCCAATGCTTGTTGGTCCTTTGCGCCTAGATCTGATGGATGGGATCTATCCTTCTCCTCACGCGTTCCTCCTTCGTCCTGGACCCTGATATGATGGTCCAGATCTCTTCCTATAGCCGATCTGGCGATTGTTTTCGCTCCTTCGCCTGAGCTTCTTTGTTCTCCCGGACTTGGGAAAACTTGTAAGTATTCATAGGTTGTGGCCTTTGAACCTTCTCCTGCGAAACTAGTTGCTAGGGTCTTGACTTCGCTTTTCCTCCTGAGCTTTGACAATCAAAATTGACATTGGCTTTGGCGCACACTTGCGCTCTGCGTGCAAACTTTCACTACTCCACCTGAGCTTCTGAACTTGAAGTAAATTCACTTCTACACGCACTCCTTGCACTATCTCTCTTGAGCTTTTGCCTACTCAAGTTCTAAGATTTCAATCCCTTTACTCCTCAAAGGGATTTTTGTGCCTTCTCGACAACTTTTGCTCAATGCACACTTGCAGAGCTTACAAAGTATTCAACTTTGTGAGTGTTTTCTTCTTGACACTCTTTCTTCTCAATATCGAAACAAAGTCTTTTCGTGCACACTTGCACCTACTCAATGCCCACCTGACAAAGCTCTATAGAGTTCCCAGTGACTCAGTCTCTCTGTGCTTCCTCTGCACAGTTTATCCTCTAAGGTATTCAACAACCTTGAGGTTTCCCTTGAGTTGTCATTGCACTAGTGCACCCTCCTGGCACATTCTTTTCTGACTCAACAAAGTTCAGATGCACACTCCTTGCGTTGGATACAAAACCTCCAATGTTCTATTGTGCATTCCTTGCATAGCCTAAAGAATTTAGAACAATATAACAACCTCAATGAAGATAGAGAAGTTTATCTTCCTACTGCAGATGAAAACCTATCACATACATCTACAACATACATAAACACACACAAATAACATTCATCTTATACACAAACACACATAAAGTTGATATGCAGGAAAACTACTTTCTCCCTATTAAGATGAATATCTGTGTACAAATATGTATAGAGACTGGACTATCACAGAGTCTCAACTCTTTCTCCTACTAATTTGCAGCTACCATCGTATCTGGTAACCTAATCTCCAACAGCCTCATTTGGACATACAATGCATCTACATATACAAGAAGGTTCCTAGGGTTCCCTTCGATTACCTCTATTCTCGAAAGAAGCTAACTACTACTTAAGTTCCGTTACATTAAAGTCTAGGAGTGAAACTCCCAGATCGCTCGTGATCATTCATCTCCCAAGCGTTTTGATCTTCTTCAGTTTTCAATCCGTTCAAAAAGATTTACAGGAAACGCCAGAGGTTAAGATTCCAAATAATTCAAAAGGCACGCTAGTACATTGAGTTGTCTCTCCACGCGTGCCTTGCTGATGATGCTCCTGCATCATACTCCACTGTTGGGAAAATTATGAGCTCCTGCTCATGGCTCCCTTTGCTATGTTGTTGAGATCCTCCAAGATCCCAAACCTGAAATTGGAGTTGTCCACTTGCTCCTTTGATTTGCTGCCCTGCTGCTCCTGCAAGTTCTCTTCTGTCTCGTCCTTCTCTGTTGACAACTTCCTTTTCCGACTTCACCATCAACTTTCTTATCTCCTCAATCACCCCGTCCAGTTGGTCTATAGGCTGGTTCTTGTTTTGCAGCCTCCTTTGCTACACCTTCTTTTCATCACACATCTCAATGGGCAGACCAATCTGGTCTCCCAAGCTGACTTCATCTCTTGTGGCATCAACTTGCCACTCCACCGCAGACTTAAGTTTTGCAGCCTCCTCACTGAAATGTTGCCCAACTATTCCCTCTGACAGATTGACCTCTGTTAGCTCTGTTGGTGCACTCCCAGCTCCTTCCAGTTGATCCCCAGGCTGGGATTCTTCTCCTTTTGTTTCCAACTTAACCTGTTGGATGTGTTGACTCTGCATATTTACCCTTTTCTCCAAGGCCTCTAGTTCTTAACACAGATTAGCGAAATCTATGTTGTCTTCTTCCTCTTCTGCTATAGACTCCAGTTCTACAGTGATCTCATGTTCAACTTCCAGGCTAAAAATTTCGAGCCATTCCTCTAAATGCTCGTCTCCTTTTGTTGTGATTCCAAATTTACTGCTGCCTCATGTTCATCTCCCTGGTTAAATTTTTTGAGCAACTCCACCGAATGCTCTTCTTTCTCCATCTCTTGGGCACATTGTAATGTGTGCTCTTTCTCCTCCTCACCAATCTGATCAATCTGACCCTTCATGTTATCTTCATCTTCTATGGCACTAGTTGGCCACTCTACTACAGACTCCAGTTCTGCAGTCTCACCACTAAGTCGCTGCTCAGCTTCCTCCTCGGACAGATTGGCTTCTATCAACTCCTTTGTTGGCATATCTTCAGCTTCCTCCAGCTACTCCTCATGCTGGCATCCTGTCTCCCTTTGCATGACTGCATCCTGGCAGTGCTTTTCTGGTTCTGGATTGTTCAACCAATCCTCCAACATCTTCAGCTCTTGCTTCCATTGAGTGAGCAATTCATCTAAATGCTCCTCTTTTTCTGCTGGGATAGACATCGGTGTCTGCTCCTTCTCCTCCTCTTTGATAGTTCTTACTGGTTGTCTTTCCTCTGTTGCACTTGCATCACAGACACAACTAGTTTTAAAAGTATTCAACCCCATGGCCTCTCTCTTGGATTCCTATTGCATCATCTCCTCATGTACAACACTCGTACTAGCTTCTGTTGGACTGTTAGGCAGGAATATTCAAATTCCCCCCAACGATCAGAACACTCCTTTGATTCTCCTCCTCTGTGATGGAAGTATTTAACTTCTCATCAACTTCATTTACATGGCCTGCAACTCCACATGAATAATCATACAGATGAGGCCTCTCATTTGCCTCCATTTCATCTGTCAGCACCCCTTGTTGATCTGAACTCTCTTCAGAGCTCTTGAGACCTTCAGACAGTCTCATCTTTCCCCTGCCCACTTGGCAAATTGGGGTTCTAGTCCTACCCTCCTGGTAGTCCATGAGATCTCGGCTTGATCCCATCTCATCGCCCATCTGGCAATCTTTATCTCTGCCCTCCTGGCAGTTCATGAGATCTCTAGCTGATCTCATCTCCTCCTCATCACTAAGGTTCCTCCCAATCTCTGGTTCACAGATGTGAATCACTTTCTCCTCTGTGCCACTGAGGTTTTCAGCATGCCTCAACCACTTCCTCACTACTTGTTGCTGCCTTCTGGCTAACAACTTCTAGACAGGCCACTTCGCTTTCCTCTTCAAAGTCCATTCATATGTCCAGTGTACCTTTGCTTACTGCTGCATCCTCCATGTTAGCCTCTCCATCCTTGCTCTGATCTCCCTGAGCTCCTTTTCCATCTCAACTTTGTTTTTATGCTGGTGGTCCTTGTCTTGACCACACCAATGGCCTTCAGTAGCCATTTTCACCCCCTGCTTTCCCTCCTGGCAATTTTGTGCATTATTCTGCCACCCAGAGCGTCTCCAACTTTTCCCTATAGCCTACCTCACTATCCAATTGTTGCTGCATACGTGCAACCATCATTCACAGAGCATCACACTCTGTCTCCTCCTTCACCTGTTGTCTACAGGCACAATTAAGCTTCGGATACCATTTGATGTTATCATATTATCTCTTTTCACCTTCTCACCTTTGCCTACCATCTGCAGACAAATTTTAGGCTCTGATACCATTTGATGGTATCAAACTATCTCTTTTCACCTTCTCACCTTTGCCTACGATCTGCAGACCAATTTTAAATTCTGATACCACTTGATGCAGACCCCCCCCTTCTCTCCTCGGGGCTGCTTGATCTCCTGGTCTAGGATATTTCAAATCAAGGAGTCAGATCGACTCTTCAGGCCTTTATTAGACCCTAATCAATCTACACAGGTCCCCTTTCCTTCAAAGTGCAGGTTCTATCAAACTGCAAGCTCTTTCCCGGCCTCTTCGAAGAATTTAAATAACAGACACTAGCTCCCCTCGCTAGGTCCTTTCCTTCACATATGACCTTGGGTTGTGCCCTCACGTAAGCACGTGATTGCGGGGTGGCCAAGGGTGGTTTGAGGCCACACCGCTTTTCTTCCCGCAATTCACTACCAGTTGCCACGTATCCCTTTGGCAATATCGTGGTTTCGATTATGACCCGCTCTAGGATTTTTAAAGTCCAATCACTTTCTGTCCCCGCAATTAAGCGCGACCGTCGATCTTGTGATCTTGGGCAGTGCCTCTTGATCGACGACTTGGGCAGTGCCTCTTGATCGACGACGAAGATCTGCCTCCCTTCCTTCCTTTGCTTTCTCCTAGAATGCTTTCACCCGAAGTCCACGATCTATCGATGCGTGTCTCCCTCAGATCGAGGGCTAGGATTAACTTCAACTCTTCTAGCTTCGGGAGTTTCAAACTCCCGCCCCTGCTTCTTCCCAAAGTGGAAGATTCGCTGACACCTGTCCTCAGCAAACGAATGGCTTAGATGAACTCCAACAATCCGATGTTCGCGAGTTTTTGTTCAACGCACTCATTTTTCTCCCGAAGTGACTTTTCTCCGAAATGACAGATTTTCTACCACGCGTCCTCAAATCAACGACTTTGGTCCACTTCGGGACTTCGAATTTTGGAAGTCTCAACTTCTCTCGGAGCGCTTTCACCCGAAATACATGATCTGTCAACGCGTGTCTTTCTGGAGCTGATGGTCATGATCCACTTCGGCTCTTCGGGCTTCGGGGGTTTCAACTCCTGCGCACTCGATTCCTTCTGAAGTGCTTTCACCCGAAGATGACGGATTTCTGCCACGTGTCCTTCGCAACAAACAGTTGCAATTTACTTCGGCCTTCGGGACTTCGGGAGTTTGTCACACTCCACACTTGAAATCCTCCGAAGTGACTTTCCCCGAAGTCTCAGATCTGTTGACACATACCTCCTGGCGACCAACAACCAGGATCTACTTCGGCTTTTCGACAATTTCGCTTCCTCGACCATAAACTTCCGAAGTGCTCTCGCTCTGGAGTTGTAGATCTTACGCCACCTGTCCCTCTAGATGATGGACGATCCCTAATCACTTCGGGACTTCGGCAAGTCTGCTCCCCTGTGAACACAAAGGGTTGAGCACTTTACCTGGATCCAATGCTTGTTGGTCCTTCGCGCCCAGATCCGATGGATGGGATCTGTCCTTCTCCTCGCGTGTTCCTCCTTCATCCTAGACCCTGATCTGATGGTCCAGATCTCTTCCTGCAACCGATCTGACGGTTGTTATCGCTCCTCCCCTGAGCTTCTTTGTTCTCCCGGACTTCGGGAAATTTGTACGTGTTCACAAGTTGTGGCCTTTGAACCTTCTCCTGCGAAATCAGTTGCTAGGGTCTCGACTTTGCTTTTCCTCCTGAGCTTTGACAATGAAAATTGACCTCGGCTCTGGCGCACACTTGCACTCTGCGTGCAAACTTGCACTACTCCTCTTGAGCTTGTGAACTTGAAGTAAATTCACTTCTGCGCGCACTCCTTGCACTGTCTCTCTTGAGCTTTTGCCTACTCAAGTTCTAAGATTTCAGTCCCTTTACTCCTCAAAGGTATTCTTGTGCCTTCTCGACAACTTTTGCTCAATGCACACTTGCAGAGCTTACAGAGTATTCAACAACTCTGTGAGTGTCTTCTTCTTGACACTCTTTCTTCTCGATCTCAAAACAGTTTTTTCGTGCACACTTGCACCTACTCAATGCCCACCTAGCAGAGCTCTATAGAGTTCCTAGTGACTCTGTCTCTCTATGCTTCCTTTGCATAGTTTCTCCTCTAAGGTATTCAACAAGCTTTAGGTTTCCCTTGAGTTGTCATCACACCGGTGCACCCTCCTGACACGTTCTTTTATGACTCAACAGAGTTCAGATGCGCACTCCTTGCGCTGGCTACAAAACCTCCAATGTTCTGTTGTGCACTCCTTGCACAGCCTAAAGAATTTAGAACAATATAACAACCTCAACGAAGACAGAGAAGTCTATCTTCCTACTGCAGATGAAAACCTATCACATACATCTACAACATACATAAACACACACAAATAACATTCATCTTATACACAAACACACATAAAGTTGATATGCAGGAAAACTGCTTTCTCCCTATTAAGATGAATATATGTTTACAAATATGTATAGAGACTGGACTATCAGAGAGTCTCAACACTTTCTCCTACTCTTATCTCCTACTAATCTGCAACTACCATCATATCCAGTAACCTCGTTTGGGCATACAATGCATCTACATATACAAGAAGGTTCCCAGGGTTCCCTCCGACTACCTCTATTCTCGAAAGAATCTAACTACTACTTAAGTTCCATTACATTAAAGTCTAGGAGTGAAACTCCCAGATCGTTCATGATCATTCATCTCCCAAGCGTTTTGGTCTTCTTCAGTTTTCAATCCGTTCAAAAATATTTGCAGGAAACGCCAATGATTAAGATTCCAAATAATTCAAAAGGCACGCTAGGGCACTAGGTTGAAACTCCACGTGTGCCTTGCTGACGATGCTCCTGCATCACATAGTGTTGTAGACTTGCAAAATTAGAAGTTGCAATATCAAGTTCTCAGTCACTCTGGACATTTATGGGCTTGTTAAAGAGATAATAGCTAGGAGGTTGGGTGAAAAAGAGGAGGAAAAGGAAAACACCTACAAGAGAACAAGGATGAGCTCAGGCGGCTCAATGTGGCTCCAGGGCATCCAGGGCTTGAAAAAAGTCTCGAATGAAGCAACAAAAGGGTGCTAACCCACTACTCCCCATATCTTTGGATGACGAAGATGCATAGGATGTTAAGACCTGATTTCCATCTCCCCCTGGAAATCATGTTTATGTGTTATATTTCTAGTTTCAAGTTTAGGGGCCACAACCCAATCTATTTGAATCATTTCCTTTTTTATATAATGAGAAGACCCAAGGCCATAGGCTTAAACATGAAAAATATAACTTTTATGATATGTATGGCTTTTTGAAATAGAAACAATACAAACTTTGAGAGGTATTAGACAAGGGAGATGCTACAACACAGGTTTGCTCATCTGTAGCCTCTATCTTTGCACATATGTATATAAAACCCATGGAAAACAAAAAAAAAACATTGAACATAACTTTAGAAAATCTTTGGATTTTAAAGAATTAAAAAAAATCAATAACCTTGATATTTGTTATAAAAGCACTGAAAATTGGTATGTGCAACACAACTAGATTTATCATGTTCAAGTAAAAATATAAAATATAATAAAATAAAATCTTTAAATTTTAAAGAAGTTGAAAAATTAACATCCTCAAATATTTGTTATAAAAACAGTGTTATATTCCAACACTAAAGTTGTATAAACATATATTATTCGTCTCAACCATTAAGATAAATATCAAATAAAAAGGTTAATATAAAATTATTACTAAGTACCAGCTAATAGTTCTATTAAAGTCTTATTAAAGTCTCAATGTCATGTAAATTGGTTAACTTAGACTTTTTCAAAGTGGTTCACCCCTTGAAGTGTCCATATTTTTTTATTTTTTTTGACCATGGGAACAACAACCTCCCAAGAGTATATCCAACAGTTCGCAAGCCAGATATATCAATAACTTGTGACTCAGCAGGGGCCGAGACGTCTCGAGGCCCACGGAAGTGAACCTTTATCCTAGGGGTCGTCTACCCTTCCAGCCTTGTCACAACGGGCCAATATGAACATCCGTACCCCCATATGAGCATCACAACGGACCAATATGCGCATCCCAAGTGCCCATACTTACCTATGTGGCACTTTTTCACTAAAATATATAAGGACGATGACTTAGGGTGGATAGACTTTGATCCACAAGTAGCACCAAACATTGATATTCCTCAAGGATGGACGCAGATGCTAAAGGAGTAGGCAAATAACCATAGCATCAATGATGAAAATCCCAATTTAAGAGATGATTTTAATGATATGTAATTATTTGTTATAGTACAATGTTTTTTTTGGACTGTAGAGGTCTTTTAAAGCTTCAATGTTTATGCATTTTGTTTGAGAGATGTATCCCACCCACTGCCTTTTATTTTTTATTAAGATTGTCACATTTTATGTATTTTTTAGCTGACTGATTCTTCAACCCAATTTTTTTGCCTCTTCCAAATCTAAATCTAGTCCAGTCGGGGGCTGATCCTCAACCAGTTTTGGTTCCAGTTCCAATAAGATGTTATTAAACTACCACTAATGCTTCAGCAAATAACTAATGGAGTATTTCTGAAGGTCAATTTTATTCTAAACATGCATCACAGAGTTTATATATATTTGTAGACCACATCTTCCAACCCAACTTTCTCGCCAATTCCAAATCCGGTCTGTGTCTTAGTCTGATCCTCAASCGGTTTAGGTTCCAATAACATGGTATTAAACTACCACTTAAGCAAATAAGTAGTGAAGTATTTCAAAGTGTAAGATTTTACAAATTGAGGTATGTAAACCTTTTTGGAAAAATTGAGTAACACATTTTTGTGCTCAATGTTTGATATTAACATTTCACCCATCTCTATAGAGTTTTGCTAAAATTGGGTAACACACTTTTGTGCTCAATGTTTTAGATGAACATTTCACCCATCTCTATAGAGTCGCTCTTCGCTGATAATGGGGTGTGAAGTATTCACCAAAACATTGACGCAAAAATGTGCTAGTATTTCCAAAACAAAKACGTATGARATAATGGAGTAATTTCACATAGTTACAATGCAATGTCTTATGGCAGAAAACCACTTAAAAGCAAAGTACGAAATGGAGAAGCAAACTCACCGAACATGTACAATWCAGCRTGTTTAACTCATAGGAAAGAACAAAATGGAGTAATTCCACACAGTTCCAATGCAATGTCTCATGGCAGAAAAACACTTAAAAGCAAAGTACAAAATAGAGAGCAACGCTACCGAACATGTATAATACAGCATGTTTAACTAATAACAAAACAAAATACAGAGTTGTCAGAATATTGGAATAGGCCTGACATGTTTGCCCAAAGCGTTGAACTCACATAGACCACAATAACCGATGCTTGACAAGATCCGAGTTCCAATAAATGGAACATATCTAACTGATAGATCTTCTAACGCAATGGAAAGGTCCACGAGATGGTCCAATTCCATCAAGCCATCCTCAATGAATGTTTGGCAGGTTGGTAGGCACCAACCAATGTCGAAGGTTCCTGAAAATGAGGCAAAAGTATCCAAAAAAAGCAACTTGCTTCAATGCATTTACTGTGTATTTCTTGAAAACGCCTCAGGAGTTGGAATGGCTCCAATCTGTCTCACAATTGAATAGCTAGGATGTTAACAATTACACCTTTGAGTTCCCTTTTGTGCCACCTAGCGTACTCGGATTTTGCCATGTTTCCTTGCCCTTCATCAGCACTAACACAAGAACTTCTGCAACACTAGAATGCAGCACTAAGCCTCCAGAAAATTTGTTTACAACGGTCACTTATGCATGCTACCACTCTTATGCCAAGCTACTCCATTTATGTCTGGGTGGGTTACTATGTTCTCAAAAAAGGAGATTTGGAAGAGAATAATTATTTAGATATATGGTGAATATACCTCAAGCTTCAATCTAAATGTAAAATGTGAAGACAAAAGAAGAAAACAAGATAAGATGGAAGCCATGGTCATCATGAAGGTCTCTTCTTCAGCATTTTTAATGTCAAGTTTACCAATTAAAGCCCTACCCAGACATCAAGGCAAGATATGCGGCACCAAATCTCTCTTAGTATGCCATGGGACCTTAAAATCAATAATGCTGAAGAAAATTCTTCGCATGGATAAACATATTTCCATTCTAGCTGAAAAACTTTAAAATGGCTTGTTACTTCCAAAACCTTTAAATTAACCAGTAAGTACAACCATATACATTTGTAGCTGCAAACTCCCAAACAATGCAGCTTACTGACCAAAATACTCTTTTATTCTGTACTTCGAACTCGAGGATTGCAAAGGTTAAAGGGATTTTTTTGCAAATGGAAGCCTCAAAAGAAAGGGCAATCCCTTATTGCATTGTTGCGAGCAGACATAATTAGATGACATTGTAACTTTCCTCCACAAAAATTATCCAACTGCAATGGGTATAAATTTTGAAGAAACTAATAAAAATATCTATCAATTCACTAAGAAATCCTCAAACCAAAAAATTAGTGATGTTAAACGGTTGAAAGCGACAAAGCACTGCAATTTCAAAGAAGCAGTGATTTCAATTCATAGTAAAACGGGAATTTTCAGAAACTAATTACTTATACTATTCACCATGTTGGTTTGAAAACTTTTGAAAAGTTGCCAAATGGCTATACATCCCTGTTTCTTAAGAATAGCACATTTTATAAGATCATCTTATCCACCACACTAAGGTTATTATTCAAAGCTTTTCAAGTTAATGACAATCCATACAACTATACAGAAAAAGCTGTAAGATATACCACCAATCAACATAAAACAGATCAAAGCTGGCTCTTCATCCCTTAATATAGTTGTCTAAATAATACAAATAACAATATTTTCAGTGCTTTTTAAAGTTACAATTGAAAACTTTCAGCTCAATAACAATCCATACAATTGTATTGAAAAGACTTGAAGATTTCCCAAAGCATTCCCTGCCTAAATGCTAATAGTCTATAACATCTACCCCAGAGAAGCACCACTCACAATAAAATGGACAAAGTAGCACACCAGAAACATTTTCTAATCCTTCCAAAGTGAAGCAGCTCTTGCCAAACTCAATGAGCACTCTGGAATATACAGGCCTCTTATGCCCATGTGAGACAACTCAAAGCTCTTTTCTAAAAGCTAAAAGCATCACTTCTAATCCATTGAACACTAGTTACTTACCAAACTAAATAGAAATTTAAACTTTTCATGGAGACACACAGCCAATGGAGATGTTTTGACCTAAAAATTTGTATTTCATAAATTATCTTGCAAGTTTCCTCCATTTAGTTCGACCTCTATTAATCTCAAAACCACTCTCAGCCAATCTTAGCACATGTACGTATTCAAAGCCCTCACTACTCAATGAGAGTTTGCCTGGACTTGTAACTTTTGCCACTCCATTTGTGGAAGTTGCATTTCCATTAGATGCAAAAGTACTATTTTCAACTCCACTAGTATCGGATGTTTCAGATACTAAGCTCGTCAAAGACTCAACAATATCAGCTTTGTTGCATTCTCGCCTATAATCAAGAGTTATCATTTCTAGCTCATGTGTATCCAAAGTTTCTTGTGGCATGCTCTGTCATGGACAAGTAAAAGAATTTAGAATTTAGAATTTAACAATAAGCAATCTTTGTGAAAAGGGAATATAGCCATCATATTTTCATTAAGTCATACAGTGAAAAGTGTTTGCATTAATTCACAACCTCAAATAGTTCCATTACTACAGAAAATGATAGCTAGAGCAAATAACCATGTGCATGTGTCTGTGTGCTCATTTTCATTTTCATGGGCGGGAAAACATATCTAAGATGCTATGTATGAAATTTGCTAAGTTGCACTCAAACTAGGTATTCAAATTGCAGACATGCAAACCACTGCCCCCAAAACAATACAAGAAAAATACAAACCTCAAGAACCCATCCAATGTATGTCACATTATTGACATGCTGATTCATATCCAGATCAGATCTCCTTGGCTGCATAATCATGAGAACAATGAAATTCGTCGGCACTCAAAATAAATTAATAACTAATAAGGTGGCAAGGAATAGCTGCAAAATTTATAACATTTTTACATTATGCATAGAAAAGGAAATGCCTACAAACGAGTAGAAGAATATAATCTAGGATGGAAACAGAAGGTTCATACAAAAAGGTTAGGCCCATATTAAAGGGCTTTAAATGATTGTTTTGCAGTATTGCAGAACTCGAACTCGGTGCAAGGAACAGCTGCAAAATTTATAACATTTTTTACATTATGCAAAGAAAAGGAAATGCCTACAGACATGTAGAAAAATATAATCTAGGATGGAAACAGAAGGTTCAAACAAAAAGGTTAGGCCCATATTAAAGGGATTTAAATGAGTGTCGTGCAGTATTGCAGAATTTGAACTCAGCACTGACTCAACCAGGGTCCAAAATTGTCGACTTGGGGAAAAGTTAAAACTTGTCGAAAACGGAAAAAAAATTGCCTAACAAAGAAAATTGCATAAAATTTGATTTTTTAAACTAAATGGAAAAAAAACTTAAAACAACAGATAATTACATTGCCTCTTTGCCCCCTACTATCTGCATGCTGAATTGTTCTCCCTCCTCGATACAGGAACAAGCAGCGAAAATGCAAAATGAACCCCAGATTCTGACTCTGAGAATAGTGTTAATGTTAATATATATCTTGATTTAGTAGCCTCTTAGTGGCCATTAATGTATATTAAAGTGATTTATTGTTAATGCATTATTAATGGGTGACCCAAGTGGTAATGTCTCTTAGGATTAGACATAGTCAACCTAGATCTAATTCTATATAAAGGGGTTTTGTATCCCATTGTAATCATCACGCAAAACTGTATTGCATATTTGGACAATTATGTTACCCGCCTAAATCTGTGTGGAATCTATTTTGATCCTGTTACCCTTCATATTGTATGAGGCCTTACACTGATTTTCATCACACCAGAGTCATACTTCTGATTTTCATCACACATGTCAGAGGCTTGCAAGAGGATCTTGATGGAGCTTTGGATGGACTAGGGATACATTGTTGGTGCACACTTTCATAGAGATTCCTTCCCTTATGACAGTTTATCTATTGACCACCTTGGTGGGTGCTGAGGCTCTTTAATGGAAGTTTTGCTTAAACATTTTTCCTATCTTTGTGGTGAACCCTAGTGCCTAGCTTGGAGTATTGTGCTATCAGTTGATTGATTTTGGTTGAACATCTTGATTAGAGGACACTCATCTTTCTCATCTTAGGGTGGATTACCATATATGGTGGCTTTTCGATTGGTATGCTCATTTTCCATGCATTTTAGTGGTGGATCAGTTTTACAATGACTATTTTGATGACTTTCGTGAGATCTTCACCTTGATTGTGGAGCGCCCTAGGTCATATGGATATTCTTAGCATGGTGGTGGTATTCTTGGTATCTTGGCTCATCATTTGGAAAGAGCACTCCACTTTGGCACAGTTTTGTATGATGGTCTAGTCCTCTCTATGGCTAGACATGGATGGGTTTTGATGAGGCATGGATCTATTTGAGAAACGCCCTAGCACAAGTGGGCTTGCTTTGCATTGGTATAGCATCTTGACATCATTGATATGCTGTGGTAGGAGAGCACTCCTCATATGCACACTTTTATAGGAAGATTTAGCCCTCTGAAGGGCTAATTTGGATGTTTGATTTGATTGGAGCCTTATTATTTGGACATTCTTGCTCATATGATCAATTTTGGCACATGGATCTAGTCTTGACATGCTTGACTTACATTTTTAGTGGGGCGCTCCCTTGGCCTCCTTTTCTTGGCACACATGTTGAGGCATGAGCATATTTTATTATTTGTATGATGGGACCATCCCCTTACTTCATGGAGCTAGTGGGTTACTTTGATGACGTTGCATGTGGATGGATGCTAGCATATTGCGGATTGACTCCTCATACCACTTCATTTGGAGGAGACGTTCTTGCTAAGAGGATATGCTTTGATGGAGCTTGAGACATGTGACATAGCCACCACATACTTATTTTTTATGCATTGTTTGACTTGTCATTAGGGGTTGGTTAGGAGATATTAGTTGTCTATGTTTTCCTAGGAGAGATCTAGGATCTCACACATGGATATTGTTATTTTATTTTGAGGAGTTTTTGAGCTTGGACTCTATATAAGAGAAGCTCCTCCCTTTTGTAATGGTTGTTGAAAGTGTGGTAAACTTTGAAAGCTAACTGTTGAAGATCTATTGAAGGCTATTGGAAAGTTTTAGGGTTCATTCTTGTTTATGTGAGGCATATGTTTGGAATTTCTCATGGCTAAATATTGGTGCTGAAATCTAATGGCAAAGGATTTGTTTGAAGGGCTATTTGTGAAGGATTACTCTACTCCAGTAGAAGGAATCAGGTGTGGTCTTTTCTATCTAATCTCTTTGATGTTTTATGTATGAATGTATCATTTTTTCATCTATCATCTTCTAGGGTTGTTGTTGAATCATACTTCATAGTAAGACACACCCTAGTAAACAAGTCTAAAGGTGCATCTTTTGTAGGGCTCTTTCAAGGAAAATTCCTGCATTAATTAATAGAAATATTAGGCTGGCTGTAGCATGCATTTTGCAGCTCTGTTTGCCTTAATTACTTACTAAATACAGCCCTCTAAGTCTGTCCTCTTGACCCCATATGCCCGATTTGGATTTAGGAACTTGTCTTCCCTTTCAAATACCCCTAAAAATACAAAATCGTCATTCATTTTCTGTTTATTTAAATCTATGATTTGGTGCTGAAAATCTCATAAACCAGATTTGCCCCAAGTCTAAGAAACTTTTCCAAAGTCATTTTCATATATTAGACTTGGTTACCTCTAGGGATTTCCCCTTGTTCCAGAGGAGAGACGGTCTAAAGAGAGTGAAAGAGATACCGAGGTGATAGTGGGTAGCCTTTCTATATTCACCCCTAGGGTTTCACCTGTGGCTAGGGATTTGCCACCCAAGATGAGGGTTTGGGAGGTAACATTTTAGCACCGTTGCTGGGAAGAAAGTCCATTTCCTGGAAATTTGAAGTTCAAGCTTCATGACATTTGATGAACATAAAAGCTAGGGTTTATCATCCAAGCTCATCTGGCAACTCTACATAAAGAAAATTTTCCTAAGAAGTACTCTACAAGGAGCTCTTCACAAGAATCTGGAACCAGAGAGATATTATTGAAGAGTGAACAAACAAGCCCGTGAATCACAAAGCACTAATAATCAAGGGTTTGAGTTTATTGAAGATATAAAACATCTATTCTCAAGTAATTATAGGCACCCAAGTCCTCCAAGCAACATGGTTTCTCCTTCGTTGGATGAGAACTACAAGCCATTGGATTTCTCAAACATTGTTGGGCCCCCCCATAACATTCCAAAAAGATCAATAGATAAGTTACCCACATTCTAGGGAAATAATGCTGTATCAGCTAGAAATCATTGGAATGCATTCATGGCCATGATAAGATGAACAGAAGTTCAACAATTGGATGTGGTTTTAAAGCTTTTTGTTTTGTCACTGGAAGAGGATGCATAGATTGGTTTACAAGCTTGCCAGATGATAGTATTAGCACATTAGCTTAGTTGGAAAGCACTTTTATTGAAAGATGGGAGGAAAAGAAGGACACTAATATTTGTTGGCTGCCCTGAGTGGTGCGAAGAAAATTGAGAATGAAACAGTGGAAGAATTTAACAAAAGATTTAATCAGATAGTCTAGAAGTTGCATACTGACATTAAACCCCTGCTAGCAACTGTCATGATCTACTACCTAGATTCTTTTGATGGTAATTTTGGTTTCCTGTTGACGGAAAAGGGGCCAAATAATCCAAGGGAAGATGGCACTTAAGGTGGAAAGAATTGGGTATCTTCAAGAAAGGGAGAATTGCATGTGTCAGTAAGAGAAAGTTCCTCTAGAGTTGAGCCAAAGCCTAGAGCTATGAATTTAGCAGAGCCAACTCTTGATCCAATAACAACATCAACAGAAACCGTAAGACATATGGAATCGAGGAATCGAGTTTCACTCAACAGAATATTGCTATGCAAAATAGTTTGATGCACCTGCAAAGAGCACAACAGAATCGGTACCCACCACGAGGAAATGATGGATGGGACAGAAACAAAGGCCCTCAAGAACAAAGGCTCCCGGTTCCTTTACAACCAAATAATGCGGTTGATCATGAAGTGTTATTATGGTGTCTTACATGTCAAGACACTCATGACGAAGAATCATGGCTAGCAACCAGGGAAGCTAGGAGGCAGGCTAGAGAAGCAAATAATGAAGAGCATAATGGGTTTGATAACATGAACTATGTTGGAGAAGATGAATTCATTTGCAATATTGCAGGAAAATATATGTGGTCTCTGAAGATCATATGAATCAAATAAAGGTAAAAGCATAGATTCTGATATAATCACAAGGATGTATGGTGAGAAGCCGACTCAAGAAGAAATAAGGAAGAAGATCGGGGATAAGGAGTGAATTACTTACCAGAAGAAAAACAAGTCAACTCCATAGAGGCTTAAAGTAGGAAAACAAGTCCCTCAAATGGCTCTTGTGAACAAGCAACCCATTCAGACAAATGGAGCCGCCAAGGAATTCTCATCAAAAAGGCCTTCTGTAAGTGCAGATTGTGATTTACATATAGAATTGACCAATAAGATATCCATGTTGAATATGCTTGTCCCTTTTCTTGAGCTAGCAAAGATTCCATCCCAAGTAGAAAAGTTGAAGAAGTTGTTTAGTTTTGAAGAAGCCAATGAAGATTGCCTTGTAGTGTTGCAAGCAATGAATCAGGGAAAAAGGAATGGTAGTCACTCCCTTTTCTTCATTGCATGAATGATAAATGAATTATTGCTTCATAATTGTATGGCGGACTCAAGAGTATCCATGAATGTCATGTCTTGAAAGTCATGAATCAACTGGGCCTTAAGACCACACGCCCCTATAGAAATGTTTGTGCCATGGAATCAAAGGAAATCAAGTATGTGGTCTGATCAAGGATCTCAAGGTTCAATTAGCTGCATATCTGGATATCTCATTATTGATGGATATAGTTTTTTATTAATGTCTTGAATGCATGGGGTATGCTTTTATCATGGAAGTGTACTGCCAGTCTGGGAGGCAGTATTCAAATGGATTTATTGTATGCCACCATACCCACAATTGATAACACTTATGTCACTTTGTATGGGGAACCAGTGAAGAAGTATCATGTTGAAGATCCAAATGATCCAATGGAGGAGTTGGTTTGCACAAAAGATGATCTTGGAAATTACGCCGTCTTAGCTCACTCCATATCTCTTGAAAAGAAAAATGTTCCCAAGAAGGACAGTTAGTATAATTGGAAAATTTATTTTGATGGAGCCCAACCTAGGACTGGCGCAGGTGTAGGAGTGGTTTCCGTCTCTCTACAAGGCAAAACCACAAGTTTCTCTTATAGGTTGGAGTTTGATTGTACGAACAATGTAGCCGAGTATGACAAACTGTTGCCAGGCTTGGAATTGGTGAGAGACATGGGTATCAAGGTTTTGAAAGTCATAGGAGATTCTGATTTGGTGGTCATGCAAGTTAAAAACCAGTTTGCGGCAAAGAAAGATAGGTTGAAAAGGTACAGGATCGCAATGAGGGACACAATAGAATTATTTGATGCTCTACCTGTAGAGGCATTCTCGACTCTCGAGGGATCAAAATGTGCAAGTTGATGCATTGGCAGTAGTAGCTGCAACACTTCAGCCATGTGATGAATTGGCTGTAGGGGAAAATAAGATGAAAGTCATTTTTAGAGTCTAGACCCTCTGTCCTAGACAACTTTGAGCATTGACAGGTTTTTCATGATGATACACAAGTGATAAGATTTCTAAACAACTTGCAGGAGTTTTTCCCACATCAAATTAATTGGTAAGGAGAAGGCAATGAAGGTCTGGAAGTAATGGAGTTAAGAGATGACGCAGACCTATCGGCCCTCGGGCCGAGATCTGCTCACAGGATTGTTCTTTAACCCCTTCGAGCCGGATCGGCTCTTTCGGATTCCCTACTGGAATCTCCTTTCAAATCGATCCACGGGTCCTTCGGCAAGCTCCCCTGTGCGAACAACACTAGGCACGAGCTCCTTTCTCCCCAAGCGACCACGATGCTATGACCAAGGGCCTAACCCAAGGTCCTTTTTGCAACTCGCAATCTCGCGAGTTCGTGAGTCGAGGCTCCCGACTCTTCCTTTTAAATCTCGCGATACTCGAAATGCTGATACGGGTATGACTCTTCCTTTGTTAGCACCTTCCTTACGCGACCACCGGCTAGGCTAAGCGCTAGCACTTCTCGCTACTCGCCACTTCGCGAGTTCGAATGTCCAACCTTGGCACCTTTCTTTCCCGAACCCCCGAGAGGCAATGTTGACTTTTCTCCTCTCGTTCTCGCTACTCGCGACTTCGCGAGTCGAAGGGTCGAGCTCACGTACTCTTATCTCGCGAATCCCCGAGACGCGAGAAGTCAACGGAGTGTTGCCTCCTTCCACTAGGTGACATGTGTCCGCCTGTCTATTTCCCGGGCCCGCCTTGTGGTTTTGCCACGTGTTTCCTCAGTGCCTCGGCTCTCGGCAATTCGCAACTTCTGCAGTTGAGACAAGGTCCTTCCAACCTCTGAACCTCCGAATACGCGAAACGGACGATGAGGCTCTGATCCAACGGTCCTCCCTTGACCCAGATCCAACGGCTATCCTAGCTCCTCGCGATTTCGCCTCTCGCGACTTGGAGCACCCAATCTTTGGACTCTCACCTTGCAAACCTCCGAGTTCGCGAGATCCTTTGATCTCCGCCACTTGTCCTCCTCCAATGGACGGTTGCGATTCTCTTGCGACTTCGCCACTCGCGAAGTTGAAGGACTTCCTTCTCTGAACCCCGATGTCCGAATCCCCGATAGAGAGGATCTCGCGACACGTGTCCTCCTTCCAACGAACGGCTCAGATTCTCTCGCTATTTCGGGACTTCACCTTTCGCGACCTCGCAAATCTTGATGCAAAGGTTTTAAACCTTCAACTCGCGAATCCACGAAATGAGATTTCGCGAGTGATCCAACGGCCCCTGTTGGCTCAAATCCTACGGCCCGATTTCTCCTAAGCTTGCACTTAGAAAAACACTCACCGTAACCTTCTTTCTCCTCTGCAAGATCTGACGGTTCTCGGAACTTCGTGAATTCTCCACGGAGAATTCCGACCGTCCAATTCCTCCTTAACACTCCTGCGAAATGAACAAGTACGCCTTCACGAAACTTGTCCACCAGCAAAACAATGTCGTTGCGCCTCCTTCTAATACTTCAAGGCACTGGTCCTCTTTGAGCGTCTCTTCGACAACTCCGAAGACTCTATCCCTCCTGAGCTTTCTCCACAACTCTAGTCTTCAAGAAGACTCCTGCACACACTCCTTGCGGCAATTCTTCAAATACTCCCAAGTATTTGAACCTCTTCGACTCTACACACTCCCTGCGACAATAGTCTTTCAACAATTTTGCTCAGGTTGTAACTTTGAGACTTCACTCGGCCTGCGCACTCCTTGCACGGCTCCTGTGCTTAACTTGCACTTATGAGAGAATGAGAACAATGTTATCCCTCCTGAGCTTGCAGAGACGAACTCCGACTTCTGTCAACGCACACCTTGCGGACAATTTCATTGCACTCTTTGCAAGAAAACTCTTGCTTAGATAGAGAAACAATTGAAACTCATTCTTTACTCTCCCTCTCTTCAGATTTCAGACATTTAATATGAAATCATACATTCGCGCATCAAAGCAAATGCATAACAGAGAGTAACCAAGCATATATCAATCAGCATGTACAAACACAGAAAGCAATTGAACACCATGAGTCTGAACTAAAGATCTTTGTATTAATCCAGAACTTCTGTACATGGGGTTTTACTCTACACAGCTCTCTGCTTCTGCTCTCCTATGCTCTATTCTCATAATAATCTTACAACTATACAATGAGGGTGTCTATATCCCGTTTCCCTCCTCGCTCTAAACTGTCTAATCTGGAATTCAAAGCTACCTACCTACATTCATTAACATAAATGCCTCTTAATCCTTCAAACGAGAGCGGGACACTCAAGGTCTGATTACAATCAAGAAGTACGCCCTTTCTTAACTTCTTCATTTATGTTTGGCGTATCAAACTTCAAAACATTTCAAACAATTCATCACGTGCCAAAATGCGTTGGCGCTTGTCCTCCACTCGCTTGTTGTTGGCGATGCTCCTGCATCAAGAGATAATAAAATCCCAATGGGGTTGATTCCGTTGGAGAAATGTTTTGATAGACATGACATGTACAAGGAGAAGAAGGAAGCAAGCAAGCTTGAATATAGTATTGAAATAAATATTGGATCGGCAAAGAATCTGATGCTCATAAGAATTGGAAATAATTGCTCAACAGTGGAAAGAAGAGACACAGAGAAACTTGTCATGGACTACAGGGATGTCTTTGCTTGGTCCTATGACGACCTCAAAGCTTATAAGGGAAACATTATTCAGCATATGATCCCATTGAAAGAAAAGTGGCAAAGCCATTCAAACAAAAGGAAAGAATATCAACCCCAACTTGGCTCCACTCATTCAAAAGGAACTTTAGAAGATGCTAACTGCTCAGATGATAGTGCATACAAGACATTTGTCTTGGTAGTAGTACGGAAGAAAAATGTTGAAATTAGGTTGTATGTTGATTTCAGGAACCTAAACCAGATATCCCTAAAAGATAATTATCCGCTTCCTAATATGAAACATCTGCTGCAGAAGGCTATAGGAGTAGGTATGTTATCCATGTTAGATGGTTTTTCAGGATACAATCAGGTGTTAGTTAAAAAGGAAGATCAACATAAGATGATTTTCACTATGGCATGTGGAACATTTGAATATCTCAGAATGCTATTTGATTTATTGAATGTCGGATCTACTTTTCAGAGAGCCATGGATTTTGCCTTCAAGGATGTTATTGGTAAGATCATTGAAATCTACCAAGATGATTTAACTGTGTTCTCAAAGGAAAGAAGTGATCATGTTCATCATCTTAGGCAGGTGTTTGAGAGGTGCAGAAAGTATGGGATATCATTAAATCCCAAGAAGTCAGTATTTGAAGTGGATGAAGGAAAGCTCCTCTGGCACACAATATCAAAGGAAGGTGTTAAGATTTCTCTGGCCATAATAGAAGCAATTCCACAGATTCCATTGCCTAGATGCAAAAAATCAGTGCGATCTTTCTTTGGTAAGATAAATTTCATCAGAAGTTTCATACCCAATTTTGCAGAAATTACTAAAATGATATCAAATTTCCTGAAGAAGGATAGGGAATTTAAATGGGATGATGAAATCAAGAAGGCATTCAAGAAGATAAAAGAAGCTATTGTCACAATGCCAGTTTTGGTAAGCCTTGATTACTCAAAGGATTTTCCTATATTTTCATTTGCATCTGAGGAAACGATTGCAGATGTATTATTGCAAAAGAAAGATCAGAACATGGAGCAACCCACAGCTTTCATAAGCAAGGCTCTTAGAGATGCTGAGTTGAAATATGCTATCATGGAGAAACAATCATATGCTCTTGCTTAGTCTTTGAAGCATTTTAGAGGCTATGTGCAATATTCCAGAATAATTGCTTATGTTCCTCACCCAGCTATGAAAGATATATTGTCTCAACAAGATTGTTTAGGTGTCAGAGGTAAATGGGTATCCAAGATTCATGAGTATGCTTTGGAAATCAGACTGACTAAACTAGCCAAGATGTTGACAGAAGGAAATGAAAAGGCATTGAGCATGGATAAGGAAAATGGTCATGACATGGTTTCCATCGTATTAGAAGAGTTAGAGCAGCATATATGGTACGCAAAAATTGTATTTTATCTAAAAAATGATCATGTCCAGATCATTTGTTGGATCATAAGAGAAGAGCCTTGAGATTAAAAGCATCAACGTATTGTCTGACTCAAGGAGGATTGGGTTGGATTTGAGAAACCCCGAAGGATTGATTCTCAAGTGTGTTGATGATGTTAAGGCCAAAAAGCTTATGACAAAGTTACATGCAGGCCTATGTGGAGGACATTATGCAGCCAAGACAACAACTCACAATATCTTCAGGGTTGGGTATTATTGGCCGACAATTTTTGCTGATGTTCATTATTTTGTTAGATCTTCTCATCCATGTCAGTTATTTGTAGGAAGGCAACATTTGGCAGCCTTACCTTTGCAGCCAATGGTTATAAAGGCACCATTTTAACAATGGGGCCTAGATTCATTGGGGAATTTAAAGAAAACTCTAGCAATAATTTTCGATGGATCATTGCAGCCACAAATTATTTTACCAAGTGGGTTGAGGTGATACCCACGAAGAGGTAAATCGTCAAAGTGGTGATGGAATTTTTGGAGGATAGGATAATTACCAGATTCTTCGTCTTGATAAAAATCATTACTGGTAATGCCAAAACATTCATCTCAATAGGTCAATCGACTTTTTGTTTCAATTATGGCATTATCCTATCCCATTCATCAAATTATTATCCACAAGGAAATGGTTTAGTTGAATAAAGCAACAAGAATTTGATGACCATGATCAAGAAGATGGTGGGTGATAACAA
>ML797816.1:175212-185368 GCA_009831015.1 Picea engelmannii | reverse complement strand
ATGCTCCTTATGCAGCTATATCTTCTTTTGTTGGGGATGCTTGTCGTCCCAAGTGGGTGAGGAAAACTCTTGACGCAACAGGTCCTAATGTTGGTCTTGTATCCCATTCTAATCATCATGTGAAATTGTATTGCATATTTGGGTAATTATGTTCTCCGCCTAATCATGTGTGGGGTCTATTTTGATCCTAATCTCTAATTTCTATTTTTAACAAATAACACCGTTGCAGGTTGATTTTTCAATAATAGGTAAAAAATCATCAGGCTCACAAATTTTTGCATGAGTTTTTGCCTGCTGCAACAAAATTGTTTGCATGCAGAGTAGTGAATTGATAGTGGATTTCTGCTTAACTAGTATTTCATATGGCATAAATATATGTACACATGCATTCATATGTCATCACCTAGGTGGATAATTTGCTACATGGGTGCCTGATAAGCATGAAATAGAGTTTAAACTTTAAACCCTGAGCTTCACCAACTCAAGAAAAAAACCAGATCTAAATCTACATGAAAGTTCTCTGACATTATTACAGAAGCAGTGTCATACCATCTATATTATGTAGGAGTTTGCATGAACCTTTAATTTGCAGGGAGAAAAAAGTTTCCTTGGTTAAAAAACTGTGTGCCATAAAGATAAGATAACATACACTCACGGCATTGCAATGGAGAATGAATGCATTGAATGTTGTATGGCAACTACTAAAAAAATATCACAGAGATAATTTTGTAAAATGCCACAATGCATCCTTCAGCACAACCAATTCGTCATCACTTACCATAAGACCAGATCTTGAGTGTTGTGCAGGATCTTCAAGCTTAGGTATCTTCTTGGAACTGTTATTATTTTCCTCTGGAAACGCCAACCTGAGAATGAAAACCCCTTCCGGTCATTCTTTAAGGAAATGCATGCAGCTGAGATGTTGCTTATCCAACATTATCCGCAACACAGAAAGAACTCAGGAGCTTCAAGCTGGCAACATACCTGGGAGATTTTGGGCAATGAATCATGTATTCATCCCTCACATCATCAGTTACTCTAGCAAGCCTTCTGGTATCCTGATTCATCATCACCCATGTGCTAACAAACAGAAAACATAATTCTGATTGGAGATATGTCATTGTAAAAAATCAAGAAATCCAATACAGGCACTTGTGCAATAAAATAACATTTTTCTTCGTGTAGATTTGCTAACACAACATATTCATTCTACTTGCTCTAAATATTGCTTGCAAAAATCGGTATGTCCAGAAACCCATGAATGACCACACACCAGGAAATCATAATTATTCTCTGTTTATTATTAAAAAATCCCATATAGACAATGGGACATCGGTTCACTGGTGAGGTCATTGGGGTGTTAAGCTGCCCATCAAAGTCCCATTTTCACTGAAGTCCCATTTTCACTGTGGTTCATGGTTCACCCCACCCAAAATCAAAATGGACTAGGAGATTTCTTGATTGAACTATTCAATCACACAAAAACTTAAAAATATAGGGCATTCTTAATCAGGATTTTATTGAGTTCTGATTAAATTTGACTTCTTGATTTTGATTTTAAAGAAAATAGGTTTTATAGATCAGGAGGTCGCGGGGTTAAGTCCCGGGCTAGCTGCCTCTGTGAATATCGTAGGCCTCACTCAATATCTTCATCGGGTTAGGTTGTCAAAACTGCAACCTGCTGGTTTACCCTACCGTGGGTTTGCTGGAATGCACATTTCATCTTAACTATATATATATATATATAAAAGGTGTTGTCTAACTGTTCTATGTTTTTGCCCTTCTCGTCAGAATCCGGTACAAATTACAACTTTCTGTTATTTAAATTGCATTTCTGAATGCAGAAATAGATTTCTGAATGTAGAAATGGAGTCAGCTTGCTGAAAAATCCCTAGAGCACTCAGATTATACAAATTTAACCACTCAAATCTGCTGCAAATCTGCTGCAGATCCAACAATATCTGGCCAGATTTCCGACAAATATACCCTGTAAAGGACCCAAAAAATATAGCGCTGGGCAAAAAAAACGTAGAACATTTAAACTACGGCTATATAGCTATATATAATGGTAATTAACAGTCTATTCTATTTTTTTTTTTTTTAAGAATAGACACATAACTTTTTATTAATTTTTTAAATTTTAGTTGACAAGTGTTAAAAGACATAACTAGTGTTATCTCTCAAATGACATTGTAAAATGATAAATTTAATCAACTGCATCTGAGTAACATTTAGAAAAAATTATTATACACTTGGATAAAAAATTCTGCGATGCATTCAGCTTCACATTGTAGATTGATAAATTTAATAAACGATATCTCAGAAACATTTAAAAAAAAATATTATACAATTGGATGGAAAATTCTACCATGCTTTCAGCTCCATGAAATAAAATTGATAAATTGAAAGCTTATAATTATTATTAAAAATACATATAATTATTGTTACCTCGTGGCTCGGCCAATAATATTGTCTGTGGTGGCATCTTTAATAATCCAGTCACGTTTTGTCCCAATTTTTCCCTCAGTTTGGCCCCACGTTTCGATTTCCACCACGTCCCCCCTGCATCAATCCATTGTACATCCATCTCTACTTCATTCTTCTCAATGCCGAAAATCAAATGAACACTTTACATAGCTTAGATATCGATACCCAATAAGGCACTCGGTCTGTTATCATCTTCACAAGCCGAAATTTTATAACATGTCACGCTTCACAGGGATGCCAATCCCCTGACGAACTAGGCTCAGCAATGTCGGAGGTTCGAACCCGCATTGACTTGTGTCAGGAGTTCGAATCCCATTGAAGAGGGAAAGTAATTGGGTACTTACCAGGCGGGATACTTGTAGACCTCGATGTGCATGCGAGCAGCGACCCAGATGAGGTGTTGCTTCATCATGGTGGGCGTGGTGGCGAATCCATCGGTGGAGAACCCCACGCTATGGACATGGTTACATGCAACTTCCTGCACACCAACACTCAATAAATAAACAAATTTCACAGTAATGTTCGCAGTCGGTTTCAAGGCAAAAGCGGCCACCTGGAGGAGGTTGGCAACAGCCTCAATGGTGGCAGTGCGGTTGACTCCGACTTCATAGCAGCGAATGGTGAAGTTCTCCTTGTACGAGAACCCGTCGGGGGCGAGGCCGCCGGGCCTCAGCCGATCCGCTAAGCTCAGCTGCTGCGCTTCCTCCTCCCAACTTCTCCTCTTTGAGAAGGCCGAGGCGGAAATTTTGAGCTTCCTGTTTAAAGAAGCAGGGAGTGCATTCATCCATGATGATGGCCTAATGGCGATGGCGTTCGTATGTCTGGCTTGAGAGTACTTCCAGGGGTGGCAATTGCAATTCCCCACGCTCAGCATTTTGCCCCCCTTCCCCGACGAACGACAATCAACATGAAACAACAACTCTCCACTGCCGTGTCGTGACACATGACTCTTAAAGTCTCGCACTGTCGGCATATTAGTCCGAATGCACTTCTCTCTCGCTCGGAAAAGTGGGAGTTTAACACAAATTACTTACAAACATCAAGGCGAGTTTTATGAATTTTTGGCAAATTCTTTATGTAGGCTCTAGGTCTGATCTGAAAACCTCTTAATATGGCTCACCCAACATCAAAATATATGTAACGAAGGCTCACTAATTCCACTAGACATTGGCATATGGTTTTATTTAAAGGACGGGGGGTCTAACAAACATAGGGATATGGTTTAATTTAAAGGAGGGGGTCTAACAAATAAATAAAAATAAAATATCATTACTGGAAATTATATTGGTATATTGGGTTTATATATTATTAGAAATTAATCTTCACTGCATTACAGATAAGAGGGAGGGAGATTTTATACTCAACAAAAGGGAGGGAATAAAATTTTATACTTGTGAAATTTGATATTTGTAAAAGCTATTCTAACGTCCTTTGATATTTGTAAAAGCTATTCTAAGGCCCACAACAAGATAGGCTTATCTAAATGTATTATTCACACATAGAAAAGTCACACAAAAGAAAGAGGAAGGGGAAGGCAAAGCCAACATATACATCCAATGACTAATCGACCATTAAGTTAATGGGAAGTCACTATGTATATGGATGATCCTCATGTAGTCATTGGCATAAGGAACATTGTTATATGTTGTTACACATTAAGTTAGTAGGGGGCACTACTAATCCGAATGCCCTCATTGACATGAGGATCATGCTCATATGTTCTTGGAGACTTAGGTTTTCAACACACAAAACCGAACCCAAACATTAAACATATAAAATATCTAAAAATATAAGTTATTCCAAGACACGTCAAGATAAGTGTATCCAAATGTATTATTATTATTATTCACACACACAAGCCACATAAAAGATTACTTGGGGATCACATATCCAACACATAATCACCCCACAATCAATTATGTTAGTAGGGAGGCACTACTTATATGGATGTCTTCGTTGGTATAAGGATTATGGTTATATGTTGTCTTGCATTATGCTAGTAAGGCACCACTACTTATATAGATGCCCTTGTTGGCATAATAATAAAGGTTATATGTTATCAAAAACTACTAATTAGGGATGTTTAGGTTCTTGACACACAAAAACTAACCCAAATATTATGTAAATTAAATATTTAAAACATAAAACAAAATAATAGAGAATTGTGTATGCGTAATTAATTGCATGTTTATATAACTAGCATAACCTTGAAGTAAGGGAAGGGAACACAAAAGAGAATACAAGTTCGATATGTTGCAAAAAGAAAGTAGAGTGTTTTTCTTTTGGATAGTATGTCCATATGGGCTATTAAGAGTTTGAAGTTTGTAAAAAAAAACTATGAACTTACTCATGTAAAATTAACAATGCATTGTCAAATATAACAAATAGCATTAAATACATCTTATCATCATGTCAAAACTATGAAATTGACAAGGATAAGGGCTTCCAAATTACAATACATTGCTACTTACCAAGTTTATTATGTGCCTTGAATACATGAGTTAATTACATCAACTAACTAATAGTGAAAGGGTTATAAAATTGGATGGGGAAAAACTTAAAATGTTACAAGAATCATATAAATGGTCACATGGAGACAAATACACAACAAAGCATGAAACCTAGTTTGGCTTAAACATATGCTATTGTTGAGAAAACAAAACATACAAATGCCCATGCCTTAATGGTGCCTCAAGTGGTCACAATGGGAATTGTGTTCACTGACTTTCTACACTCTTAAGTACCTTACTTATACAATACTACTTCGGGAGAAGTGATGTGTTGAGTACAAATAAAAGGAGCAAACTTACATGTTGCAATGTTCCTATAACATATTATTAGCCCATAACTGTCAACTCTAAAAGAGAGAGGCATTTGTATAGATTCCATAAGAGACCTTGAAGAACAATGGTCTTGTAGATTCCAAGAGAGATGTTCACAATTTTCTTGTTATGGAACCACAAGCTTCTAGTGCTAGAGTCATTGCAACACAAATCTCACAAAGATCGATCCTGGACCATATAGACTTTGCAAAACATAGATCTTAAATGAAGATTTTAAAATATTACAAAGAACCATCACATTTGATATTGTTGTTTGCAATCGTGTAGATTTGGCTAAGTTGATATGTCTTTTAAACAATTTAAAGTTAATTTTAACTTATTTCAAGTCTCACAGAGGGAATTTAGACTTTTGGCCAAATACGAAGGTGTTTTGGCTTGTTTTTATTGGAAAGGTTAGTTTAAAGGTAAGAGACATGTGGTAGATGACCAAAGCATGCATGTGGCCACATGTCAGTCAAAACATTGTTGGGGAGATGAACAACCATAGCTCTTCAATGATTTTGGACCCTCTATAATTCCAAGTTGGAGCCCTTCATCCCTAGCTTTGACAAAACCTTATGAAGCATGGGGTATATAATGCGCTACACTACCATGTGTTGCTTGAATATGTTGAATTGATTAGCAACCACTCAAATTGATGACCAGTATGGACACATTGGTCATAACTCTATATAAGAAAATGTAATGACCCTTACTAGATTGGCATCGAAGGAATAGGATTTTCGTAATTAAGACCTTGCTAAATTGATCTTAGCAAAGAAAGATTGTGAAAATATTTCTAAAAATTCAACTACAATGAAGCTCATTTCAATTTAGGGCCAATGGTTCTATTAACAATATATCAATGGGTTCTTCATTCTGAGAACATGACAATTGGTTGGCTAATAAAGACCATTTATGAGTAGGATATTAATCATTTCCAACATATGTCAAGTTGATGGTCATTGATGGCTCAAGGGGAGAGTGCAAAGAACAAATTCAAAGATGCAATTCCCAAAATTTATTAATAATATTGGTGAGGGTTATGAAATAAAACTAAAATGAATCAAACGTTGTCACTAATTTATGGGATGAAAGACAACAATTATAATATATACAAAAAATAAAATAAAATAAAAATTCCAATTTGTATAGGGATGAGTAATAGATTTAGTACATTATGGCAGAGTTGAAGATGGGGGGAGTCTTGTGGACTGCTTAGAGGAGGGGGAGGATAAACTTTTGAACTATTTTTAGGACTAGGGAAGAGCCTCTTGTCCAATGGAATGAGATTAGGTTTCAATTTTAGGAAAGGATGAAGGGATTCTAACTCATCCACCTTCCTCGAGCCTTAATCATCTTATAATGTTTGATGGGAAGGGGGGATATAGTAAATCTCATCACTCAATTGAAACTATAGGACAAAGAGACATAGAATTGGTGGAGAAGTAAAGGTGGGATGTCATTTTCGAATTTAAGGCTTTTGCAGGGGTCAAAGTATGTGACTCAAATTTTCTCTAGTTTCCACAAGGGTGTTAGTGTTAATGAGGATCAGAGAGTTTATGAAGGTGGAGGTATGAGGTAGTTTGGTACATGTAATACAAAATGTGAATGGAATGCAAACCCCAATGCTCATTCAAGTCCTTGAGAGGAGGTTTCGACGTACTAGAGTATCAATGTTAGATCACAAAGTGTTGTACAAGCGTTAGTCTCTTAGATTGATTAAAAGGAAGGAATTGATGTATTTGTTGGTGTGGGATTAGTGTTAGGAAATCTAGGTTTGGAAGCACTAGCTAGGGCCTCTCAAGGGCTATAGGAAGCAGGGCTTGGAAAGCTTGTGGGTAGGATTTCACGGAATAAAAAAAAGTGTGTAAGGACTCAAAGGGAGAAGGTGAATTGGTGTTGGGTGAAGATATTACAATGGGAGAGGTGATGGATTTGAGCAAGAAACCATTGATCGAGAAATTCTATGGTAGATTTGTTTTTTAGAAATCTTTATTTAGTTGGATATATATAGTGTGGAGAGAACTATTTGTTCATGAATGCAGCTATGTGAGATATTCTCTAGCTTACAAACCTGTGAGGTGTGGATCATTGCAGCTATGTAAGTCTTTCTCTCAGCTTACAAACCTGAGAGAAAGCCCCTAAGAAGGGTATGTGATTCCTGCCTGAGACAGAGCTAGGAACGTAGAGATGACCTCCTCCATTCATAGAGTTGAGAAGAACTCCAAATGATTATCCAGTGAGAAAGCCGATCTGTTGAGTTGGACGTGCATCTGGTTGAGCACAAGGTGAACGTGTGAAATCCCAAAGTGTTGGGTGCATCATCATGTGAACAAAAATGAAGATGATGTATGAGGCTCCTCTGAGCAACAGAGTTGACGAGAAGACTCCAGATGATTCTCCTGTGTGAGGCAGTGGGAAAGAAGATTTGTAGAGTGGACCTGCAAGTGGATGAGCACAGGTGAACGTGTGAAGATTTGGTTCTTCTGTGTAATGCAGTGAACCAGAGATATGACATCATTGTGGATGTGCCCCTAGTGGATGAACACTAGTGGGTGTATCAAATCCTTTGCTATATGTTGTTCAAGAGTCAGACCTGCCTGTAACCCTAATTGTTATGTAAAGGGTATAGGTCGGCCCCACCTTAATGTGATTAATAATAAATGTAAAAGATTATTAATATGGTTAATATTAATTATAATAATAAGAATAATGATAATGATAATAATTATATTGTGACTTTGTGAGGTTGGCCCTATTCATTGTGGAAACATATCTTTATTGTGAGTTTGGAAATTTCAGTAAGTGCATTTACTTGGGAAAAGTGCGCACCTCTCTTGGGCGCTAGTCTTCTACGGTTCCCTGAATATAGCAAAGGATTTGGATGGGTTTTCTTCCCTTGTTGAGAAGGGTTTCCCATGATACTTCTTGTGTTCTTGTGCATGGTGTTTCTTCTTGTGATCTTGGTTGCAGCAACATTATTGTCTATGGTTAAGTTAAATGCTAAAATGGAGTAAACTCCATGCTTAACCTAGCTTATTGAAAAATCAACATGGTATAGAGTAGGCTTGAAGAAGACCATTGCACATTGAAATTGAAGGACAATGAACTGTGTGACCTTGGGTTCTTCAAGTGCCATGGAACAATACTCATCTCCAAACTTGGAACGAGGCTTATCCCAGAACCTGCCCCCTGGGTGATCGGGACCTCAACACATATGGAATCACTGATTACAGGAGAAGACAATGAAGGAGGTCACAGTGGCCAGGATAGCGTTGATTGTCACGAAGTAAGATTGGACCTTACTGATGATTTAATTCACATGGTCTTCTCTTTTCTGGACCATAAAACACTATGTAAAGTTGGTCTAGTGTGAAGACATTGGCATGCTGCTAGTGTTCATGAAGACTTCTGGAAATGTTTGAATTTTGAGAATTGTCGAATTACTGCAGAGCAAGTTGCTCAAATGTGTCGCAGTGGCCAGTCGTCCTGTGTTGAACCGGTTGATACTCACTGAAGTTGTTTCAGGCAGAGGTGGTACTCAAGACATACACATCCGTCACGAGTCGTTGTGTCATCTCGAGGTTATTCGATGTCGTTTACTTCGAATCTTTGTCAGGTGTCCTTTGCTGTAAACATTGTTGCTTAGCGCTCATACATTTTATCTGCCATACTGACCTACCCTCTTCTTCGAGAGCTTGATGTAGCTTCATGCCACAAACTTTCAGATCCAGGAGTTCGTATTGCAGCTATATCATGCCAATTATTGCAGTTCTGTGATCACGATATTTTCCATTACTTCTTGACAAGGGTTTGGTCTTGCAATCGAATCAGTGCTAGAAAATCTGACTGTTTATGAGCTGCCATATGGAAATTATTTGAGCTTCTCTGCATTCAATAGCTAAACGAATATTTGACGAAAAGACTGTGCGGGGTCTCTGCGGCGAAGTATACGACACGGTTCAACGGTATTTTCTTTGAAGGCACGAGGTAAGCATCGCCATCCATTACTTTTCCCTGCACGCCAACCGCGAGTTTTGCCTTTGCCGGCTTTTCATGCTAATACAAAAAGTAGACTAGAAGCTTCGGCTAAAGGTTTTATAATTTTATCATTTTTCTCACAATTTCGGTTCTGCGGTCGTTCATAAGATCGCGAGAGCATTTTGGCGGACAATTAAAGTTGGTCAGTGCTGAAATTGAGCATTTTGCGGTCAAAATTAAAGTTTGAAGGCACAAGGATTTTTGATGGGCCGAGAAACCGATGGATAGTTCCGAGAAATCTTTGAAAGAAACAACAAGGTTTAACTCGTTGATAAGTAATAACTTAGATTTAACTCCCGACGTGGCAAGGCTAATTCGAGATCATAAGATTTGCTACTTCCAGAACGAGATTGAACAAGTTCAGACGAGGACCGTATTAGCTTTGTAGCTTTGTTTGGAAGATGGACTTCAGGAGGTGGTTACAAAAGGCGCCAGAAATATCCAGTTGCAGTCAATCTCAAACATAGAAGGATGTTGATGACTTGCCCAAGTACATTGAAGATGTTGATTACAGACCAGATTGAAGCCCTTAAATACAGATCTGAAATCAAGTTGTAACAGTGTTGAGTAGCAGCAAGAGCTACACGGATAGCAACAACAACGTGTTTGGAATGTTGTTAAAAAACAACAATGGACATAACCTTGTAAAAGTTGATGCAGACTTCACCAGGGACTTGTGTGGTATATATGGCTACAAGGCAAACAAGCGAGGAACATCATTGATCATCATGACATTGACAAACAAACAGAACCTCCATTAGTGTACACTCTCAGATATGCACTTATATATATATATATATATA
>ML797816.1:147027-175196 GCA_009831015.1 Picea engelmannii | reverse complement strand
TATATTGTTTGCATCATTGTCATAAGGATATTTGCAGGGGAAGGAACCCCTGGTGCAAACCATGGACCCAGAGAAGTATCAATGCATTCAGAAGAACAACACACTGGAAGTAAAGACTCCAGGTTTGATTGTTTTATTTATCATGACTGTAACCTACTTTTCTAAGGTTGCTACATTACAAGTAGGTGTTGTAGTTGTGACAACAATCCTTAAAATGTTTTGATTCTAGAGATGTACTCATGAATCTCCACTAGGAGACATTCTTGTCTTGTTTCCTTTTGTTTGTTTTCTTGTTCCAGGAAGGTTAACAACAAAGGAAGATGCTTATCCTTCAGACTTCAGAGGGAGACACTTGACTCAGAAGGAGTCAAACCAATTAAGGAAGAGAGGCATTATCTTCTTCCTCTTTAGCAGTCCAGAGGGGGATAACAATTGATACAATTGTTCCAGTTGATATTCTCAGGAACCTTACAGTAGACCATAAAAGGCGTCTAGAGGGGGATAGCCATTGATACAATTATTCCAGTTGATATTCTCAGGAACCTTGCAGTAGACCATAAAAGACATGTTTGAGCTTGACAAACTATGCAAGAAGCAGAAAGACATGTAGCTAATGGAAGTATCGAGAAATATAAAACGAGACTTGTAGTCAGAGGATTCTCACAAGAGGGATTGAACTATGATGAAGACATATTGATCTAGTAGCCCGATGCACTACCATTTGTTCTATCATCCATGAGTTGGAAACTACATCAGATAGATGGATTCTTTATGAGTTTGGGGTTTCAGCAAGAGTATTTCTGATCCAAACCTATACTATTACATTATTAGTGACGAGAGCCTGATTTTGATGACTTATTCATGAAGCCATGTTGTTGAATACAAGAAAGACTCAACTTCTGATTTCGCGATAAAGGATCTAGGTATGATGCACTACTTCTTGGGACAAGAAGTATGACCAAGGACCAATGAGACTTTTCCTAAGTCAAGGAAAACATATAGTTGGGATATTAAAGAAGTTCAGTATTACAGAATGCAAATCCATGTCTACACCAATGTTGATGGATTTGACGAAAAATAAATGATGATGATTCAAACGAGATTGATCCGCAACTGATTGGATCATTGATGTATCTGGTTAACAACAACCCTGATATATGCTATGCAACAAATGTGTTTAGTCAATCCATGAGTCAATCGAGACAGACTCACTAGATAGCAGTAAAGCATGTATTGAGATATATACGAGGCACAGTTGGACATGGTCTGAGATATGCCTCCAGTGAGAACTTGAGTTTGCAGGGATATGCCGATACAGATTGAGCAGAGAGTACAGTGGACCGGAAGAGCACATCTGGTTGTTGTTTTACCATGAAGGTTGCCATGATTTCCTGGTGCAGCAGGAAACAAGGCTCTGTGGTCGTGAGTACCACAAAAACAAAGTATATAGCATTGAGTGTGTGAAGCAGTGTGGCTTCACAAAGCTTCTGACATATTTACTTGATCATGAGATGGATACTATGATGATAACTAGAGTTGTGTTTAAAGCTCCTTGAGAACCCAGTGTTTCTTGATGGATCGAAACACGATGAGATGAAATATCCTTATATCAGAGATATGATGCAGAGGAAAATTGTACACATGCAGTACCTTCCTACACATGAGTAGATTGCAGATATCTTCACCAAATTAACTTCGTGAAGAATGGCTCCCTAGTTGAGAGGGAGTGTCGATAACTCCAGCCAAGACAAAATTCAAAATACATCTGTGTGAGACTTGGCATGATAAAGAATGCCTCCCTAGCTGAGAGGGAGTGTTGATGAATGCAACTATGTGAGACATTCTCCAGCTTACAAACCTGTGAGGTGTGGATCATTGCAGCTATGTAAGTCTTTCTCTCATCTTACAAACCTAAGACAAAATCCCTAAGAAGGGTACATGGTTCCTGCCTGAGAAAGAACTAGGAATGTAGAGATGACCCCCTCCATTCAGAGAGTTGAGAAGAACTCCAGATGATTATCCAGTGGGAAAGGCGATCTGTTGAGTTGGGCGTGCATGTGGCTGAGCACAAGGTGAACGTGTGAAATCCCAAAGTGTTGGGTGCATCATCATGTGAACATAAATGAAGATGATGTATTAGCCTCCTTTGAGCAATAGAGTTGACGAGAAGACTCCAGATGATTCTCCTATGTGAAGCAGTGGGAAAGAAGATCTGTAGAGTGGACATGCCTGTGGATGAGCACAATCGAACGTGTGAAGATTTGGTTCTTCTGTGTAATGCAATGAACCAGAGACATGACATCACTGTGTATGTGCCCCTAGTGGATGAGCATTAGTGGGTGTATTAGATCCTTTGCTATATGTTGTTCAAGAGTCGGACTTGCCTAAATGTAAAAGATCATTAATATGGTTAATAATAATAATAATAATAATAATGACGATGATGATGATGATGATCGTAATTATATTGTGAGTTAGTGAGGTTGGCCCTATTGAGCCAATAAACACTTCAGTTGACAGGTTTAGGTTAGTAAAAGTAAAAGTAAAATCCCCATTGTGGAAACATATCTTTCTTGTGAGATTGGAAATTTCAGCAAGTACATTTACTTGGGAAAAGTGTGCATCTCTCTTGGGTGCTAGTATTCTAGGGTTTGAACACCCTCTTGTGTGCTAGGTCTTTCTTGGTGGTGAAGGTCTTTCTCTTGAAGAATATAACAAAGAATTTGGCTGGGTTTTCTTCCCTTGTTGAGAAGGGTTTCCGAGGATACTTCTTGTGTTCTTGTGCATGGTGTTTCCTCTTGTGATCTTGGTTGCAACAACATTATTGTCTATGGTTAAGTTAAATGCTAAAATGGAATAAACTTCATGCTTAACCTAGCTTATTGAAAAATCAACACTATTAGGGTATAGCCTTTGTTAGAATATAGAAGATTGTGCTCATTTTACCATTGACAATACCCTTGTCACCCAACCATAGGCCGAAGCCACCCTCCGAGCACCTTGACCTTGACAGAGAAGAGAATCCTAGTAGCAATCCAATAGCCAAGAGAGGCTAATGCACCAAGCAAGAATAGAAACCAAGCTGATCAGATATTCCCACCTAGAAGTTGGAGCACACTTTCCCAGAAACTTGCGCACAAACTGCCACTACACTTGCGCAGATCTAGTTCTCTCTACAACTGCTGAGATGTGAATAATGAGAACTGACACCTTGTATTTATAGTAGTTTGGCAGGCTTACTGGGGCCGACTTCTCCTCCTGGGTACTAATTAATTCATATTAATTATATTTCTGCAGCCGACAACTTGTCTAGAGTTTCCTTTACTTCTTTACTTCCTTCTCGAATATTCTAATCTCGTCATAGGTCACAATAGAGGTTCATACCTCCCGAAGCTACCATAATATTAACAATCTTATCTTTCATGTTTTAACTAAAGGTTGGCTTGCATTTGACTTTAACTCTAGGCTAGATGTTGAAAGGATTTTGAAAGGTAAATAGTTTTGGGGTTCTACTTTCTTATCCCTTAGAATATGGACCTCGTGCTTTGACCCCAAAATGGAGAAAAAACTTCCCACCTATTTGGGTTCTACTACTAGGTTTGCAATTGGAACTATGGAGTACAATGGCACTAATATAAAGTGGTAATAAGTTATGGTCCTTCATTGTATGGAGGAAAGTATTTTCTTGAAGAAAAATTGAGTGGTAGCGAAGATTTTGGTGGACATAGACCCTTTGTTAAGGGGTTCTAAAAGTCATGGGAATCGAGCTAGGAAAGTAGAAATATTGCCAAGTCCAGGACTATTGTAAAATTCCTTTTTGATGCATAAAATGTCACACCCATGAGCACTTGGTGAAGGATTTCCCACACTTTGAGGGAAAATGGGAATGATGCAAAGTAGTAAAGCACTCTCAAGAGCTAGTGAAGATGAATGGAGGGAACTCACCTACTAAAGTTAATCTAAAAATGGGATTGAGCAGAATGGAGGGTAAGGTGAAAAAAGTAGGAACTAAGAAGGAATTGAAGAGGATGGAGGCTTTGGTTCACTTGGCACAGGGGAAAATTCAAGAAGAGAAGGGAAGATCAAAAGAAGAGGACAATAATGTGCTAGAAAAAATTACTCTCAAGGAACAAGATCTGGAAGTTGTTCAAAGTTGGGATGCAATTCAGGTGGAATTAGGCAAAGTTTCGATAGCAAAAGTTTAGGTATGTGTTCATTATCAAAATTCCCTCCTTAATCTGATTGTATTCTTGATTCTAAGAATATATCATAAGAGAACCTTAATGATTCCCAAACCCTTAGGCTTAGAAGGGAAGAGTCGAAAATACAACCATGGATATTTGTGATAGTGGTAGTACCCTCTCAAATGAGGAAGGAGCCATGGTGAATAAAATACCAAGAAATGTGGTTGGAAAACAAACTCTCTCAAAGATAAAAGTGACAAAAAGTTGTTCTACCAGCTACCATTCTAAATTTGGCAAGGAAGCAAAATAAGTTAAAACAGGTAGATATGAACTAATACCTAGTAAGGGATTTTGGCATTTGGAATATCAGGGGATTGTGAGAGGAATGATTGTAGACACGTCAATATTTTTTTATAGGTAGGAAATCATTTATGTATATAGTAAAAAAAATAGTGTAAAGGAAAATTTTAGAAGGCAAACAACACACCATCAAGCAGGTCCTTAGAGTAGGGAGTGCCTCAATAAAGGTTAGCTAGTGATTTTCCTTTCTTTAAACACAAATGGGATGGGGGGATCTCATTAAAAACTAACCCTCAAAAGATCGATTGCTCAATATAAGCCCAAGATACTGTTGATCCTAGAAACTATGTGTGAAAAAGGGATTGTTGAACTAATTTTATTAGAATTTCTAAGAGACTGGAACTTTTGTCTCAAGATTCAAATGGGAGGTTTAGGGGGTTAATTATAAGGTGGAATAACTCCCTAACCCTAACAAGTTCCTCTATTTTTAATGCAGGATTGCTAACAGAGTCACGGTCGATGGAATTAGAGAATACCTTTTCAATTGTCAATTTGTATGGTCCCTATGAGGACAAAAATCCTTTTCGGGATAATTTTTCGCTCTGAATATCCTCAAAAAAGATAATACAATTTTGGGTGGGAATCTAAACCTCACTACCAAAATTGGAGAGGTGTGGGGTTCCAATGCTAGAATAGATCCAATGGCAAAGAAAATTTTCCATATGTTTGAAGATATGGACCTTTGCGATGTTCTTCCTTTAAAACTTATCCCAACTTAGATGAACTTAAGAATTGGAGAGGAAGGGGTGTCTAAAATATTAGATAGGTTATTAGTGGTAGAATGGGTATGAAGGATGAAAATATAATCAAATCTCAGGTGGGGGAAGGGGGTGCATAAGATCACTTTCCTATTCTATTGTAGATGATGAAAGATGAAAATAAACTGCCAAGGCCTTTCAGGTTTAATGCAAGATGGTCGGACAATGAAGTTTTTAAGAGTTTGGTTAGTTAAAATTAGAGAAGATGTGACCTATCAAATGGAAATTCAATTATGTTTTAATTTGCAAAGAGTATAAAAAAGTAAAGAGGGTGATAGCAGACTAGGCTAAACAAAACTCTCAAAATTATAAAAAATAATTACTTGAGGTTGAGGCTTAGATAACACATTTATTTAATCAAAATGAAGGAGGGATTTTTTTATAAGAAAAGAAGGTGCAAGTAAAATTTTTGGAGGAGAAGAAGAGGAAGTTGTTGGAGTGGGAAGAAGCAAAATGTAGAATGAAAAGTAGGGAAATTTGTTTAGCAAAAGGGGATGTGAATACTAAATTATTTCAGAACTATGCAAAGAACATGAAAAATATCAATACTATATGGAAGAGAAGGAAAGAGGATGGGATAAAGGTCAAAAGGTTCTAGGAGCTTGTAGAACTTGGTGTATCTCATTTTCAAAAAAATATACCAAGATCCTTCAATAGAAAATATTAAAAATAATTAAAATGACAACCTACTTTCTTTGGTCCATTGACCAAGACAAGAATGAAGACATTTTTATTGTAGAAGTAAACAAAGAGGAACTAAAAGCAATGCTAGAATATTTTCAAAGATAAAAAAATTCTAGGGCCAAATTGATGGATAGTGGAATTCTATTTGGATTTCTATGATATGTTGGAAGAAGATTTACTGAGGGTGGCAGAGGATTCAAAAACAATTGTGAAAGTCCTTGGATCCACAAACTCTACTTTTATAACACTTTTTCCAAAGAAGAACCCAAAGGTATTGGAGGATTATAGGCCAATTTCCTTATGCAACACAATCTACAAATTAATTGCAAAAATAATAGTGAATGGACTAAAGAAGGTATTCTCAAACTCCATTTCTCAAGAACAATTTCGCTTCCTACTCAATAGGTAGATTCCTTATGTAGTACTCAAATTAGACCTATCTAGGAATATGATAGAGTAATTTGGATATATCTAAGATTAATGTTAATACATATTGGAATGAACCAGTGCCATTGCCTAAAAACCCAAAGTTCTCGGAATCAGATGAAACTAATGCCATTATGTCCGACTCGTCGCACTGATTCTGGCCATATAATTTTTTTTCGCAAATGGACATCGTATGTGAAAGATATCTCGTTCTGACTGATTTCCCAAACATGCAAAAAGTCAAACTAGTCAAAGTCAACATGTCATACTGCTGACGCCAACAATACGAAAGGTGACATCAGCAGGACACGTGGAAACACCATGAGGTGACACATGTCATTCAGTTTTGGCATTTTTGGTCTGAGTTGGACCAATACAAAATTGACACGTGGCAGTGTACAGATGACACGTGGCAGTCTATAGGTGACGTGGCCCAATGACAGGATGAAAAATGGAAGTACGGACGACATGTGGTTGTATGGATGTTGATGTAGCAGGGTGACTAGTCTGTACAAATGTTGATGTGGAAGTTGACTGGGCAGGTGACTAGGTAGTACGAATGCTGACATGTCACGATGTGTGGTTGTACGACGGTGACGTGTGTGGCAACTGATTGTGCATGTTGACTGTGTGTTGATTGTGTTGTTGATTGTACGATGATTAGATGGTATGGGCCAATCCAGAGGCGAAACGTGGCCCAATCACAGACGCCATGTGCCACCCTGGATTTGGCCAATGTGGGTTGGTTCAAAAATTTGTTTTGCCTCCATAAGTTTCAAACCCATGACCTCTAGTTGCGCCAACGAACTACACCAAACTCGCTAACCACCAAGGCTATACATTGGGACTTAACCATAATCGGTGAAATATTGTTTCCAATTGACATAGTTGTGAGTTGTGGGATAAGCCCCGATTGGCGGGGGCTAGCTCGACTGACCAGGGGTTGTAGACCAGGAGCCAGTCCGGAAGGTGGGCGCAAGGGGTTTAGCCACAAGCCACATGGCCTTGCATGCAACGAGAATGGGGGGCTGGAACAGAGGACAGAGGGCCAACGCCTAGCCTAGGGCCATATGGCATGCCCCATATGCCCAGGAGCCCGAAAAAGGGGGGTTACGCCCTAATTTTTGCAAATTTTGGGTTTTTGCACTATATTGTATGCATTTTTGTGGATTTTTATGCTGTTTTTAATGGATTTTGCCCATTATTGGGGAATCTGGAGCCCAATTTGAGGCCAGATCTTGGGAGGAAGTTGGGAGGAGGATACCAACTCAAAATCTATATAAACCAAGGGTTCCTAGTAGCATTAGAGAAGTTCAAAACAAGAGAAATGCTGGATGTTTTGAAAGCCAAAGCCATTTTTATGTATGGAAGCCATTGAGGAGGGAAACTTTGCGAGCCAATTCTGGGAGCTACGCTCAACCTTTTTCAGTGTCGTCAATTGTGTTGGATTATTGAGGTCGAGAAGAACACAACCATACTAGTTTGTAATCCTTTTGACACTTTTATGATGTACTTTTGAATCATTGAAGAAAAATAAGAAAGCCTCACCCACTTAGACAAAGGCTTGGAGACGTAGGCAATCTTGCCAAACTTCGTTAAAAACTTTGTTGTTCTTTGTGCTTACATTCTGATACACATTTCTTTATGATGGATGCTATAATATCCCATTAAGTTCTTCTTCTTTCATTAATTCCTAATTGGTAATTGAACACATGCTTTAAACTTAGCCAAGTCTTTAAAGATCAATTTCGGATCAAGTGGTATCAGAGCAGGTTGATAGTTGGTTTTTGAGTTTGCATGATTACCAGGGAAAAATTGAGTCGTGGTGAAGACAAGATTGTATAAGGGGATCCTGAGATTGGATCAAGAAAGATGACTTCTCAAAGTTAAAAGATGGCATCAGAAGAAGGCATGTCTCAGAACAAGATAGAGTGCAAAAGACTTTATTCATCATGTCTGAGATGGTAAAGGTCTTATATGAGAATTACTTGGAACGAGAGAGGCCTTTCCAAGGAGAGTCTTCCAAACAAGACAAAAGTGAAGAAGGAGAGGATCCTCCTTCACCTCCTTCTTCTCCATCAACTTCTTCTTCTTCATGTACAAGTTAAAAATCCACCGCAAGAAAACATTCCCATAAATATAAACATGATATTCCTTTACTTAAGCTTGATGTTTGAATTGCCCATGTATGATGTTGAAGTCAATGCTGAGAGGCTTGATAAATGGGTTATACAGATGGAAGTTTATTGTAGTGTGCACCAAATCAAGGATGAGGCAACTCAAATCAAGTTGGCATCACTTCGTCTTGCAAGCACAACACTCATCTGGTGGTAGAGTAAGTTGCAAAATGGCACGCAACAAGTTGGTAATGTATTTCCATCATGGCAAGATTTTGTTCTTTCACTTAGAAATAAATTTTTTCCTTTGGGTTATAAAGAGAAGGCTTTAATTGAATGGCAAAGTCTTAAACTAAGAAAGAGACAAACGGTGCAAGAATACACCGATGAATTTCGTAAGATGGCATTAATGTTAAATATTCCATTACATACCCAAGAAACTCTTATGAAGTATATAGGAGGTTTGCCTACACATCTTCGTAACATTGTATTTATGTTTGGACCTACTAATGTTGATGAGATTTATGTTCAAGCAACATACATTGAAGCATGGAAAATAAGAGTTGGTGTATCAGAGGAATCGTCTTCAAGGAAACAGGAAAAAAGAAAGGGGAATGGAAAGAAAGCAAATTCAATGACAAGAAAGGAAGAGAAGCTCTCTTGCAAGCATTGCAAGAAAGAAGGGCATGATGATGACCATTGTTGGCAATTGCACCCAGAGAAGAGACCAAAATGGTTCAAAGAAAGGAAAGGGAGGCAAACAGTTGCAACAACAACACGACCAACAAACTTGGGATATGATTTAGGTGATGAGAATAAAATCGCAACAGTTGGTTTGAGAGGTAAAATTGGTGATGGATATGATTTTAGAAGTAAGTTGTTTCACATAAGGGTGATAATGAAACATACTAAGATCGATACATTGATAGATAGTGAATCTTAATCTAACTTAATTTCCGAGGAAGTGGTTAAACAATTGGGATTGACAACTCAGATACATCATAAACCTTACTCACTTAAATGGATAAGCAACAATCATAAATTGCACATAACAAAGCAATGCACTTTAAAGTTTGCAATTTCATCAAAGTTTGTGGATGAGGTAACGTGTGATGTGGTGCCACTCAATGAATGTGGAATGATCTTAAGCAAACCTTATTTGTATGACCGTAAAACAATCTTTTACATAGAACATAATCAATATCACTTAACTAAAGAAGGCAATGAATATGTTGTACATGCTCATCACTTGAAAGCAAATAAATCTCTACAAACAATGGAACAATTAAGGAAGGCAACTTATGCAAGCAACACACCTATAATTGTGCCAAATAAAGCAGTTGATCTTAAGCATGAACATGAGATGGTTGTAGAATGGAAGTTCAATCATACTTTAATTCAAGATAAGCTAATGTTGTGCAAGTACTTCAAACATATTAGCTCATTTGCAGTCATATTTCTGATGTTATCGTTGCTAATGTTTTCAACATGGATGGTAGTGGCTTCAGTAAGATGTAGAGTACAAGTGGCTAAAAATACGTTGTTAGTTGTCATGGTTGTTTTGCAATTGATTATGATGAGACAAGTGCATATGACAGAGTTTAAAGACAAAGTAGAAGTGGGGTGGCCTATCCCGCACTTGATGACTGGTTAATACCCTTTTGGAAGACCAAAAGGTCTTAGTGGGGAGGCATGATCCAAAATGGATCCAGGAAGGCCTAAAAATCAAACTTCTCATAATCGGATGAAACCAACGCCATTGCGTCTGACCCGTCACGCTAATTCCGACCATGTAATTTTTTTTGCAAATGGACGTCGTATGCGAAAGATATCGCATTATGACTGATTTTCCAAATAGGCAAAAAGTCAAATTGGTCAAAGTCAACAGGTCATACTCATGACGTCAACAATACGATAGGTGACATCATGATGACGTCAACAAGACACATGGAAGCACCATGAGGTGACATGTGTCACTCAGTTTTGGCATTTTCGACCTGAGTTGGACCAGTACAGAATTGACATGTGGCAGTGTACGAATGACATGTGGTAGTCTATACGTGACATGGCCCAATGATAGGATGACACGTGGTAGTACATATGACAGGTGGTTGTACGTATGCTGACGTGGCAGGGTGATTAGGCTATACAGATGTTGTCGTGGTAGGTGACTAGGTAGTATAGATGTTGATGTGGCACAGCATGTGGTTGTACAACGATGACGTGGTAGCTGACTGTGCATGTTGACTGTGCACTGACTGTGTGATGACTGTGTTGTTGAATGTACGATGATTGGATGGCACAGGCCAATCTAGAGGCTACACGTGGCCCAATCACAGGGCACCATGTGGCACCCTGGATTTGGCCAATGTGGGATGGTTCAAAAATTTGTTTTGCCTCCGTAAGTTTTGAACCCATGACCTCCGGTTGGACCAACGGACTACACCAAACCCGCTAACCACCAGGGCTATACGTTGGGACTTAACCATAATCATCGAAATATTATTTTGAATTGACATAGCCGTGAGTTGTGGGATAAGCCCCGGTCAGCAGGGTCTAGCCCGACCGACCAGGGGTTGTAGACCAGGAGCCAGTTCGGAAGGTGGGCTCAAGGGGTTTAACCACAAGCCACATGGACCTGCATGCGACTAGAATGGGGGGATGGAATGGAGGACAAAGGGCCAACGCTTATCCCAGGGCCATATGGCGTGCCCCATATGCCTAGGAGCTGGGAAAAGGGGGGCTACACCCTAATTTTTGCAAATTTTGGGGTTTTGCACTATATTATATGGATTTTTGTATATTTTTATGCTGTTTTTAATGGATTTTGCCCATTATTGGGGGATCTTGAGCCCGATTTGAGGCCAGATCTTGGGAGGAAGTTGGGAGGAGGATACCAACTCAATATATATATAAACTAGGGGTTCCTAGCAGCATTAGAGAAGTTCAGAACAGAAGAAATGATGAATATTTTGAAATCCAAAGCCATTTTTATGCAGGGAAACCATTGAGGAGGGAAACTTTGCAGGTCAATTCCGAGAGCTACGCTCAACCTTTTTTAGTGTCGTCAGTTGTGTTAGATTCTTGAGGTCGAGAAGAACATAGCCAGACCAATTTGTAATCCTTTTTACACTTTTCTGATGTACTTTTGAAGCATTGAAGACAAATAAGAAAGCCTCACCCACTGAGACAAAGGCTCAGAGACGTAGGCAATCTTGTCGAACTTCGTTAACAACTTTGTTGTTATGGTTTGTTGTTCTTTGTTCTTACATTCTGATATGCATTTATTTATGATGACTTCTATAATATATCATTAAGTTCTTCTTCTTTCATTAATTCCTAATTGGTAATTGAACACATGCTTAAAACTTAGCCAAGTGTTTAAAGATCAATTCCGGATCAATCCACAAACTCTACTTTTATAACACTTTTTTCAAAGAAGAACCCAAAGGTATTGGAGGATTATAGGCCAATTTCCTTATGCAACACAATCTACAAATTAATTGCAAAAATAATAGCCAATGGACTAAAGAAAGTATTCACAAACTCCATTTCTCAAGAACAATTTCACTTCCTACTCAATAGGTAGATTCTTGATGTAGTCGAAGTACTCACGAAGGACCGCATTCCATAAAAAGAAAAAATAAGTCAATCATGGTACTCAAATTAGACCTATCTAAGGCATATGATAGAGTAATTTGGATATATCTAATATTACTGTTAATACATATTGGAATGAACCTTTAGATGGTAAAGTAGATAATGTGCTCTTTGTCTTCGGTTCCCTTTGCTCTTCTCATAAGTGGGTCAACGTCTAGATTACTTACTCCCACAAGGGGCTTAATACAAGGTTATCATATGTCTCCCTTTATTTTCTTTTTGATGGAAGAGGGTCTAAAGCCAGGTAGTCAAAAGAGTCTAAAAGGGAAGGAGATTTGAAAGGTATTAAAATAGGTAGATCTTTAACTATGTGCAATATATTATTTGTAAATGATGTTATTGCGAGGGAGTCATAAAAGTACAAGGATATTTTAAAATTATATTGTAGGGGAACATGGATGGATGTAAATCACACAAATTGATTATTATATTCAATGGTTTAGAAGCATAACAAGAAAGAAGGATACTTCAAATCCTTCATTTGATAATGGTGTAAAATATTTGAGTTTCTTAAAACCTAATGCCATTATAGGTTTAAGGACTAGAATTGGTTATACGAAAAATTAGAAAAAAGAGTCTCAAATTGATTCTATAGGCGGCTTTCAAGAGGAGGAAGACTGACTTTGATAAAATCAGTTTTAGAAGCATTTTTTGTTTATTGGAATTCATTAGATTACATTCCAAAAGGTATGGTGGAAAAAATCAAGAAAAAATGATTTAGTTTCTTATGGTCAAGAAAAAGAGAAAGGGAAGGTATTGCATAGGTAAAATGGAATAAGATAGCAAATCCAAAGGAAGTAGGGGGTTGGGGCTTGAAGAATATACACTACTTTGGTTTAGCATCGACAAAAAAAAGTATTTGGAGACTTATAAAATATGATGGATTATGGGAAGAAGTAATGATGCAAAAGTATATTGAACTCTATGTCATGAGATATGGATTAGACATCCAGTGAAATCAATACCAAGAGAATCCATAATTTGGAAAGCTCTAGCGAACTATTTCCCATTGGTTGGGAACTAGTTGGCATGAAGGGTTGGAAATGGGGCCAGAGTGAGATTCCGAGTTGATCCATGGTGGGTTGTGCTGGAAGTGGTAAATTACCCAACGATTTGATCAATTCTTTGAACTTGAATAGCTATCATTGCTTGGAAGAGGTAGCAAATCCAGATAGCTCTACTATCTAGAATCAAGGTTGGAAAGGAGAAATTAGTTTGGGACTCTGAGAAGAGGAAGAAAAATTATGGTCTCAATTTATACATAGGTTACTACAAAGTTCAAATAAGGATAAGGGAAGAAGAGGATGAAATAATATGGTTCAAAAATAATGCTTCTAGGAGATATACTACTCATTTAGAATACAAAGCTAGTTTTGTGAAAGAGGGAGGAGGGGATAAAAATGGTGGCGGAAGACTATATGAAAGATAAAGGCCCCTCTAAAGAAAATATTGTTTCTCTAGTTAGCACTAGCTAACAAAATTGTTTCTCTAGTTAGCCATGGCTAACAAAATCTTGGCATGGGACAACTATGAAAAAAGAGCTTGGCATGGGCCAAATAGTTGTTCTCTTTGCAAAAACGAGGACGAATTTGTAACTCACCTTTTTATGGATTGTCCTTTCACTAAATAGGTTTGGAAAGAATCTTTGAAGTGGACAAGTGGCAAAGGTGCATGCCAAGGAAATAATTTAGAAAATTGTTTGATTCTCTTTTAAAGAAAAATCAATAAAAGGCCATAAGGCCTTGCCATCTATAATATCATGGGCTCTCTAGTTGGTGAGGAATGAGATGATGTTTCAAATTAAGGCTATTATGCCTATTTAGGTGACCTTTCAGATCATATATGCTTATGAAGGGGTATGGAACCAAGGAAGGTAAAACCTCAAAGGATGGTTCTATGTCTTGATATTGAACAAACTAATGCATGGGGATTGTTCGATGATATGATTCAAGCCTAGGTCCCTAGGATATGTGGGGCAGGGGGAGTTCGTTTTTTTGAAAGAAGATCGTTCAATCTATTTTAAAGTAGCTTTGGGTGAGGGAATAGATAACTAGGCAAAATTGAACACTCTCTAGAGTCTAGATGTTGATGAGACTTGCAATTGAAAAGCAGTGACCAAGGTTCAAATTTTTGGTGATTATTAGCTAGTTATAGATTGGATCAATGGTAAAAACAACTTGCAAACTATGACCATATCCCCAATAACGGAAAGATTGAAGGAGTCAAAATCAACTTTATCTAAAATCTCTTTCCATCATATTTATAGATAACATGTCAAAGCAAATGAAATTTCTAAACAATCTCTCTCCATATGCATATTTATAGGTCAGAGGAGGAAAAGGAAAGGGGGGATTTTCTAGCCATCACTAGATCTATCTATGCCTACGCTCTCTAGTTTGATGAGTAGTTTCAAAATCTGGCTAAGAAATATGATGTTTTTATATGCTTAATATGTTAATATTTTTAATGTAGAGCCTCAATGACTTCTGTCTTTTTGGATAATTGTAATAAAAGGTCAATTAGAGAAAAACTGTGCAATTCTTTATGCTTTTTGAAGCTCATAAAGAGCAATACTTAAATGCTCCAAAGCACATACTTATGCATATTTTTATTTATGCTTGAAATAGTAAATATACAGTTTTTCCTTCTTGGAAAAATATTTTGTACAAGTCGAATATAAATTGTTTTGATACATTGTCTCCTTGGTTAATATATCGAGCTAATTGTAACAAAGCATCACATATCTCATTGTTCTTTGTTAATTGGTTTCATTCATTTTAAGGTAAATTTATCTGAACTAGTAAATATAAATGATAAATCAATTTCAGGGGCATTGTGCAATGTTATTTTTGTGTTGGTGTTATTTACCTTTGTAATAGTCTTAGGCTCTAGATTTGTGGTAGTGGACAATATGGACCCGGTAGAAACTGTTATCACATATTCAAAAGACAAGGTAAGTATAGAATGAGTGACATGGTGGCAATTAATATTGGGGTTTTTATATGTTTTGATTAGAATCCCCTCAATATATTTGCAGTGCCCAAAGTATTACTTCCCAAAGAAACCTTCAATACAAAATCTCCATTTCCTTCTCCTTTGCCTTCACCATTGCCTTCTCTAGTACCTTGTGATTGGATTCTCATAGTTGTGTAAACTATGAGCAGCCCCAACAAACTCGGGAAGAAGCTAAGAAATCTTTGTGTAGACATGGACATGTGGACAACCATAGATAGGGAAAACATTTTGCAAGATCAACAATGTAAGACAACCAATATGATGAAAAAATATTTTAGAGGTGTCATCCCTCTATAACCATGCCTTTACCATAATTAATTAAACAAAATACATATTTCAATTGGCATTTATGCAATATAAAATTGCTACTCAAAATAAGATAATAATTTTATTTCTCTTTGGAAAAACTTAAGTGTCTAAATCTAGGTTCAATTTTTCCTTTTTAAAATGAAAAACAATCAAGCAAATCATCATGCTTATCACAGTCTATTTGGTCCTCTACATCTATGTGTTATAAGAAACTATCAATGTGATCTATCGGATTTGAAAACCATTGACACTTAGTTTAGTTCTCAATGTTCTTTTAACTTTTCCTACCAAAGAAACAAAAATAAAAGATTGATGTTTCTCCAAGTCTTCATTGAATTCACTTGGAAGATGGTAAAAATCCATGTTTTCTACACTTTTTCCCTTTGAAAACTTCTTGTTCACAAAAATCCAACTTTAGCCTCCTTAATGTACTCAAATTAACATGTTTTGTGTAAAACAACAAAATTTAAGGTTTGGGAGGGTTATATAGAGAAGAAAATGCAAGGTGAAGGTGGAGGGACCCTCACCTTGCTTTAAAGCAAAACAATTACATGTTCTATTCTTGTTATTACATGTGTTTTTAGGTGCACACATAGGGGATGTCGTAGAGCACCTCCAATCACTAAGAGTATCCCTTTTTATGCGATGGATGTATTGAATGAAGTTTCTAAGTATTATGGTGTACATGGGATGGTAATGGTTGTTCCAAATGAAGTCCCAAAATCCATGGAGTGTATGGAGCATAGGGGATGCATCCTCAACCCTTGGGAAATCAATCACATGGAAACTTGGATTAAGGAGCTTCAACATAATCAAATAAATTTTGGGAATGTTATCCCCATTTTGTGGGATAACTAAGGAGATTATGTCTCGAGGCCCTCAAGTTGTAGATATGGAGTGTTGAGAGACTACATGACCAACAATATCCATTTGCACAGATGGAGACCCTTCTCACCACCACATAGGTCATAGATTTTTAGATGGAATCCACCACACCAATTGGTTTCCGAGAGGCAATGGGCCTTGCTCCATGAGGTACAAGTCAAGTATTATGGTAAGTGTCCTTTCAATATTTGAGGCATTTGAGTATGTTGTATCTTAGACTGCTTTAGATTTCATGAAATATGCTTGGACATTATGCCTTTTGCCCTGTTTGACCTTGGTGGTTGAAATTGTGCCCTCGTAAGTGGCCTTTCTTGGGAATGAGTTTGCTACTATGAACTCCCTTGAAGAGCCATCACGTCCTTCCCAACCATACTTACCACTTTTCATCACTTAAACCCCTCGTTTCCTTATCTCTTAGGATTTTAGGGTGTATTGAACCAAGAAGAAGTTGTCCCTTATTATATGGGAAGAAGGGGATGAAGGCCCAGAGGGATTGTTGTTAGGTAAACGATAAAATCCTATGTATAAACTTTCTAGATGCTTCGCCCAGGGATCCCCCAAGAAAGCATGAAATTCTTATCTGTAAGAAAAGGGGCACCCAAAAGAGTAAAATAATGCTTAGGGGGTTAGTTGGAGTATAGGAGGTCTCATCAGGAGCCAGCCTATCATGATCATGGATATCTAGCGGTATGACACTACCATCATTTGGCCACCAAGCCAGGGTAGTGGTTTTCAGTTTCACAACTGAGAGAAAGCATGTTTCATCACGAGCCAACCTTCCGATTTCCGCAAAAGTATTCATGAGTGACATTGTCATTATATAGACAACACGCCAGGACAATGGCCTTCAACTCATCCTTAAAACATGAAAAAAAACAAATTATGGCAAAATGATGGGCTTGGAAAAAATTGTATTGCAAACGAAGGTGTCACACACCCTCTACAAAGGCACCCATGAATGAGACACTATAACCCCTTGTATGTCATGAACCCCATGCACATTGAGTCTTGATCCTTAACCAATTCATCCCCTTTACATTGCTTAGAGAGATATCTCTTGGAAACACTCCTTGACATAGGGAAAGATCTACCCAATAAGACACCTCATCAACCCTCCCATATCCAAGCTTGGCAAGTCACATCATGTCTTTAAGCACTTAATTGTTTGACAGGGTAATATTTGATGCAGATGCTTAGGTGGCTCATTTATCGACTTGAATTACTTATCATGATATTTTGACTTGAGATCCTTGGAGGACGTGCTTATTTGTCTTTACAAGACCTAGTTGGTGGACAATTTTGGAGGAACAAGCCTAGCTTGGGCTTCCATGGGGCTTGAAGCCTACAGGTGGATGCCAAGGGCCCACATGTCGGATGAGAGAGCCATACCTTCAGAGGTCTAGAATACATTGTGGATGACATAACCTAGCCCTCACATGCCAAACGTTTTTCCTACGAGAAGCAAAATGTCACCTTTGGAGGCATGGCATCATCTAAGAGGGCTAGGGTGTGGTGGGGAGGTTGTTATACATTGACACAAGGACGTTTTGAGGAAAATGAGGCTTTGACCATGAATAAATGACTTGGATGATTGACATGTGGCTTTGGGAAGCCTAACTACACTCCTCCAACACCAACGACTTGCTCCTAGTGTGAAAACATCCCCTAAAGGGGTGACGTCACCTTAAGTTAGGGTTTCTTTTTGTGTAAAAGTAAATTTTAAGTGAATTATTTAATATTATTTGTGTAATGGGGAAAGATTATGGTTCTTGATCCCTAGTCTTGTGGTTTACCCTAAAATTATGTGGACAAACTATTTTGGAGAAATTTTGTATAAATAGAGATCATAAGATCTTATTTCATAACATAACTCTCCCATTTGGAGAAGTATTGGATTGAAATTTTTGCTATCTTTGGCTAGTTCTCTCTCTTGTGCTCTTGTATATGGCCATTTCTTGGATATTTGGTTGATGGAAGTGATGCGCTCGCCTTGGAAGGCTTCTTTCTATCTATTGTGGTGGTTTGTGTTAGCTTTTTCCTTGAATTGGTAAGGTCTTTTTACATTATGCTATCATTTTTTATTCAAGTCAAAATTATTTTCTAGATCTAGGTGGGAGGTATAAGGGTATACACCCCCACCTTAGTCTCCATCGCTTTACTCTTACATGTTATTGTTTTAATAATGGTTTGCTAAGAGAAGTATAAGGGCATGCACCCTCTTAGCCTAAACCCTAGCTAGAGATACTTGCCTTGGGGAGTAAGAGGATTTACACCCATGAGGAGGTAGTACCTATAGATCTTTCTTTGCTTGACTCCATTAACCCAATTATTGAAGGCACTAGTCATTTACTTGTTTCAATGGAGAAATAAATTGTTTCCTTGGTAAACGTACAAATTTCAAGCTTTAAAGTTGTCTCTTTGGGAAAGTGTTCCATGAGCCTTTGGCTCCCTTGCCTGATTAAGGTGTCCCCTTTCAACCAAAACTTCTTGTTGTTGTTACAAAACTAACCTATAGCCATTAGGTTTTCATAAAACTAACCTTCTACCGCTTAATAACTCCTAAACTAACCCTAGGATTTAGCCCTAACTATACCCCAACTCTCTACTAAGCCTAGTGCACCTATTGGGATAGTTAGAGGTGGTTGATAGTGGCTGATTTTTATATTTTTAAGTTTGGTTTGCTACAAACATAAGGCTGATCAATTCACTACAACAACCTTTGTTTCAACCTTGTTTTTTTTGCTAAAGTTATTTCTTAATCATTGGTGAGTTGAGCTAGCTTTCACTAGCTTACCTCTTGTCTATTTTATCATATGCTTAACGCTTATATTGCAGCCTTTGTTATCTTTACTAAGCTGATAATATCATTCATATTTTCTGTAATTAGGGACAACAAGAAATTGCTTTTCCAACTAACATATTACATTATATGCATTGTTTTACTTGTGTCTCAGGCATGTATTCACACTTGGCAAGTCACTCAACTCATTTGGCAACCCTTGAACCTTCCCAAGATCTTTTCTAATCTCTTTATACCACTTATAATTGACCTCTAGGAACATCCATTCATACTTATCATTTTCCATCTCATTTCCCCCTAGGGTCACAGATATTCCCCCCTTGAGGTGACTACCTCACCTTTAATGTGGCAGGGACACCTACCTAAGGTGACAGTGGGTAGGTTCCCTCCTAGTTGTTTCCAATTGGTGGTTGGGTTGTGCTTTGCCCAGCCTACAACTTGTGTGATAACATTTTGGCGTCGTTTTCATGGAGGATTTTGAATCCTCTTCAAAACCCTAACAATACTTTGGAAATCTATCCTGAAGCCTTTATCCCTTAGCTTGCATGGAGACTCCACCCAAGGGACGTTCCCTTTCCACATTTTTTGATAAGTGTTTCCTAAAGCTTGTTTGGCAACTCCACTATGGTACGAAAGAAGCATAATTTGACCCCCAAAAAACCTTCCAAAGGTCGTTAGGCCTCACCCAAAAGTTCTAGTCCTTCGACCTCTCCCATTTCTCATAATTGTTCATCTACTTCTCCTAGCCCTCCATCCCAACCTACTACCTCTACGCCTCCACTCTCACCCATACCCACCTCGCTAAATGCTACATGGAAGTTGTAGGACAAAGAGGCACACAAACCTTTGGACATAAAAAATATCCCTAGATCTCCTCATAAACTCCCAAAGGACTTCAAGGAATGGCTCCCCAACTTTTTAGGAGAAGATCTCACTACACCTGAAGATCACTTATATTTTTTCCTACGCAATCTAGAATCTTATGACCAACATGAGGATATCTTGATGAAGCTATTCACGTACACTTTTGTTGGAAATTCCAAGGATTGGTTTGATAGTATTTCCCTAGGAACAATCGCAAATTGGGACCTCTTTCAACAACGTTTCACCAAAATATTTGGAAAGAAGAGAGACTAGCAATCCCTGTATAGTCAACTCCACAGTTGCAAGAGAAAGCCAGGGGATAATATAAAGGATTTCAATGATAGGTTTAACACACTCGTAATAAGTTTCAAGAGTTAAGACCTTCCAAAGCTACCATCCTCAAGTATTACATATCAACCATGAAATATCCATATGGATTTTTGATTGGGAGATGCCCTACAAGTTTGTTCAAGGCTCAAGAGAGATCATGTGAAATAGAAGAAAACTTAGCCTCCGCTCTCCTACAAGAAGAAGAATGTCTTAAAGAGACTCTTCGGATTAATCATATTGATAACTTTGTCTCACCAAACTTTCCTTTAGACGTTAGAACTTACCTGCAAGAGGAACAAGAGAAAGAAACTGAAAGAGTAGTTTGTCTCATGATCAATATTTTAGAAGAAGAAAAGGAGATAACACTAGGGAAAACACCTTTCCCACTGAGTGAGATATTGGATTTCGAAAAGAGACAAACAATAGAACAGGCTGAAGAAATGTTTTGGCAACACATTCAACAAGTCATGGTGGAACCTCACAAAGAAAGTAAAGTTGAGATCTTCAAAGATGAGGAGAAAGTTTCTTCCCCAGATAAGAGGAAAAATGAAAGTATCATGGATCATGTCAACATGAACAATCAAGTTCTAGAAAAGGGAATTGGCAACACCTTTATTTTGGAAAAATCCCTTTTCATCGATGAAGAAAAGAGGGAAGGATCTTGGGGCCTAGATTTTGATGGTGCACACTCAAGCACAAGCTCGGGTGCAGGGATAGTCTTAATATCACCAGATAACAAGACTACCCTTTTTTCATACAGACTTGAGTTCAACTGCACAAACAACATTGCTGAGTATGAAGCCCTTATCCTAGACATCGACATGGCCATCAATATGAACATCAAGACCCTACATGTAAAATGGGATTCAGATCTAATTGTTTCAAAAGTCAATAAGAAGTTCGTTGCTAAAAACCCAAGGTTTAAGCAGTACATGGATGTCGTATGGGATGTCATAAAGAAGTTTGACAAATTTTCCATTGAAGCCATCCCTAGGGAACAAAATCATTTGGTAGACAACCTTTCTGTCTTCACTTCAACCTTACAACTTTTGAAAGAAATCAACCTTTACAAGGTAGAAGTGAATTACATATCCTCGTTACCCGACAACTTAGAACATTGGCAAGTTTTTGATAACGACAACCAACTTCTTCACTTTCTCTAGAATGAGGAAGAGTTCTCTGAAGCCTAGATAAACCTATTGGATGAAAGGGAAAATATTGAGATCATTGATGTAGCTGACAGACCCCTACCAAAAGGTGTTGTTTCTTTAGAGCATTTGTTTGATCGAAATGATATGTATAAAGGGAAAGCCTCAAACAAAATCAGTGATGAGATCGTTGAATTCAAAAGTGGAACTGAGGAATCCCCAAAATTAATTAAGTTTGGTAAAGGAACAACGATTGATGAAAGAGAAAAGTTGATTTCCCTTATAAGAGAGTTCAAATATGCTTTCACTTGGTCTTACGAAGATCTAAAGGCTTATCTAGAAGACGTCATACAACACGTTATTCCCCTCATTGATGGTACAAAGCCCTTCAAACAAAAACTTAGGCAGATGAACCCAAAGGTTGCCCCAAAAGTGCAAAAGGAGTTACAAAAGATGGTTGAGGTAGGAATAATTGAGCCTATCAGATATTCATCATGGGTATCTAATCCATTTATTGTAAGGAAGAAGACTAGCGAAATCAGAATATGTGTAGACTTAAAAAATTTAAACCAGGTTTTGCTTAAGGAGAATTATCCTTTACCAAACATGGAATATCTTTTGCAAAGGGTCATCGATGCATAAATGATGTCCATGCTTGACAACTTCTAAGTATATAATCAAGTTTTGGTAAAAAAAGATGATCAACTAAAAATTGCTTTTACCACTCCTTGGGGAACCTACAAGTATTTGAGAATGCCTTTTGGACTCACCAACACAAGGGCTACTTTTCAACATGCTATGGATTATGCTTTCAAGGATCTGATCATGAAACTCATAGAGAAATATCAAGATGATCTAATCGCCATCTCCAAAAGGAGAAACAACACATCCAACACTTAAGAACTATTTTCCAGAGATGTAGGGAGTATGCCATTTCTCTCAACCCTAAGAAATCAATTTTTGGTGTTTACAAGGGTAAGTTACTAGGCCATATCATTTCTAAAGATGGTATCATGATAGAGCCTGCCATGGTAGAATAAATCAAGAAAATCCCTTTCCCTAAGGACAAGAAAGCCCTGCAATCTTTCTTTGGTCAGATTAACTTCATCATGATATTCATTCCAAACTTTGTCGAAATTGTTAAACCCCTTAACAATTTACTAAAAAGGACACCCATTTTGAATGGGAAAGTGAAGGTAAGTTGTCCTTTCAGTGTATCAAAGAGGCAATAATTGATGCACCGGTCCTGATTAGCCCAAATTTTGCCAAAGACTTCATCATTTTTTTTTTGCTTCAAAGGACACCATTGCAGGGGTGATGTTACAAAAGAATGATCAATGGGATTAAAAACTGATCGTTTTCATGAGAAAAATCCTTAGAGACTCAGAATTGAATTACACAATTATGGAAAAACAAGCTTACACCCTGGTCAAGTCTCTCAAACACTTTTGAACTTATGTGGGATACAACAAGATCAAAGCCTCTTGTTGGGTATGTGTTATATTGTTTGCATGAGAAGTAGTGGCTGCGTTGCACCAGGCATGCAGGGGTTCGAGGGAAGTGCCCCCGAGAAATGTTTTTGCCTCGGGAAACATGTCCCATTTTTTGCCTTATTTTTTCCTGTTGCCTCGATTTTTGTGTCCATTGTTCGAGGTTTTTTCGACACATGATTTTTTGCAGCTGGTTTTCTATTTCCAGTTAAGGAATTAGGGTTGTTGACTAATCCAGGTCATTGGGTTAGGGTTTTGGATGTCACTGGCTCCTATATGTGTATTGTATTGTAAACAATGTATCACTATGAATGAATATAGAATATGTTGGTTTTCCTGGTTTGGATTTCCAGGGGAAAAATATCTGTTAAAATGTTTGTATTTTCCATTGTATATTTTCTGTTCTTTTACAGAAAATTTGTTTACAGTAAATATTGTACAAGGTTAAAATATACATTTGGTATCATGTTGGACAACTGAGAGGGGGGGGGGGTGAATCAGTTGTCACTGTGCTTAAACAATTATGCTTCTTTTAAAATCTTTACAAGGCACTCAATGATGATCACAATAATGTAGGGAAATAAACAATGACACATTCAACATCAGTCACATATATGAGAAACACAAAGACATATATTTCCCGAGGGAACCCATACAGGGTAAAAACCTCTTTTTCTTTATATGATAAGTAATAGTTACATTCTTTACATTATCATGCATATGAGCAACGACTCATAATGAGGCTACAACCTCAGTTTTGCAAGCTGCTACTTGCTGAAAGCACCAACTCTCTGTTTTCTCTAGAACCCAATAGAAGGAAGCACCAACTCCCTGGTTTCTCTAGCACCAACTAGAAGGAAGCACCATCTCCCTGGTTTCTCTAGAACCAACTAGAAGGAAGCACCGACTCCCTATGTTCAAGCACCCACTTGAACCTCTGAGGACAACAATCCTCCCTAGCACCTCCCTACCACCCTGTTTTATGAATCTTTTCTACTGAAACTCATTACAGTGATATAATGTTCAACAATGGCTTACCAGACTCGTCACTATTCTGTTGCATTTCGTTGCTCTGTCTGCCTCACTGCCTTCCTGCACACATGACTTGCGCTGTCTGTTCTTCTACTTTTTATGCTCTGTGTGTCATGTCTATTCACTGCACAGTTCCTCTTCTGTTCAATTCAGTTGCTACACTCTCCTCCTTCTTCACACATGAATCACCTTCAACAATAGCAACCACAACAACTCCAACAGCAACAACCACCACATCTCTTCTCTGTACCATGTACTTATAGCTTCTGTGCACCTTGTGCATGCAATGCATGCAATATCTTTGCATACTCACACCACACCGATATCCTCCACCTCTCGAGTGCTCTGCTTGATCATCGCAACTCTTCAGCTTCTCTGGTGGTTCCCACCATGCGTCCAACATCACTGGGTATTCGGCTGAGATTCCTCAGCCTCTCTGGCAGTTGAGACTCCTCGTCTTCTCTGGCATAGTCGAGCTTATGCCTTTTGTTTCAGTTATGAGCTCCAATCCTCATCCAGCTGTCAATTTCCTCCACGAATCATCTTCATTCCACTGGCAGATTCCTTGTAACTCTTCAGCTCCTCTGGAAATCACACAGAAGTCTCTTCGCATCCTCTGGAAGAAACCATCAATGGTTTCTAGCAGTTACACTATGAGGATCAACATTAGCCCTCCGATCATGCTCTTGTTCACCTCCATTGTTGGATTAATTGTGAAGGGTATTGTCGTTATTTACCTGTTTCGCACTTTCACAATTCAGAGATTCTACGATGAGACATCTTGAGTCTCCATGTCACGAGCTCTGAAAAGGAGCTTGGCTGATCTAGCTCCCTCCTCTACGTGACCACAGGCGGTGACCACTGGTTACACCGACAATTCGCCTTTTTGGTATTTCGACATTCGTATAATCCAATGTCTCGACACTCAAAGACACGATCCCCAAAATTATGAGGCGGAGCTCATCTGCACTGGGTCCTTCCTCCATGTGACCACACGTGGTGACCACAGGCTGCGCTAAAAGGTGCTTCGAACTCATGATCTTCATCGACCCTGATCAACGGTCCATGATCTCGATGAATCAACAGTCCAGATCTTTTCGCGATCTCGCATCTCACTGTTCCTTAGATGGAGGTTCTTGTCACTCCAAGTCGTGATAGGTGAAGCTACGAGATGGAGCTCAGATCAACGGTCGACGTTCTTGGTGAATTGATGGTCCAAATATTATCATGAATTCGCATCTTGCGATTCCTATGATGGAGGTTCTCGTCACTCCAAGCCGCGATAGGCGAAGCTCCGAGATGGATCTTAGATCAACAGTCCAGAATCCTTGGTGATCTGACGATCAATATCTTTTCGTGATCTCGCGTATCGCGAGTTTGAACCTATTTCCTTTGGATTTCCCGATCTGCGAAACTCCGAAATGGAGTCTTTGTGGTGCTCTGATTTTTCGCCACGTGTCCTCTTGATCCAACGGTCCATGACTATCCTTTCTGACGTGGTCTGCCATATTCACCTCCTGGATTTGACGGCCTAGATCACACCTTGATCCAATGGCTAGGATCATTTCACCATTTCACATTTCTTGATTTCGACACTTTGCGATTTTTCCACTTTGCGATTTCACCACTTCGTGATTTTTCCACTTCGCGATTTCGCCCCTTCGCAATTTCGCCACTTCGTGATTTTGCCTTCTTATGATGAAGGGTCTCAAGCCTTCAAGTCCTGATCTATGAAACTCTGAAATGGAGTCAAGCCAACATATTTCGACATTTCGCATTTCACCTCTTCTTGCTCTTTAATGAACGTGCAGGTTCTCCTTGATCCAACGATGGTCGGATCTTATGCTCAGATCTAACGCCTAAGATCTGTCCTCCTCTTCTGTGCATTCTTCTTGTCTGAATTCATATCTGACAGTCATCGAGGATTCGGGATGGGGTCCAACGATCATTGATGCTCCTCATCTTCCATTATCACTGCACTGCTGATCATGCTGGTCTTTGCCATCGCTGTTCTTGCCATCAATGCACACTTAGATCCTGCCATCAATGACAAGTGCACTTTGCCTGTTAAACCTGCCAACAATCCTCTGCACTATCTCTTCTGAACTTATCAAGCTTGCTTTGCAGCATCTTCCTAAAATAATTCTGATACTTCTTCTTGTACTCATGCCATCTTTGCTACTGTACTTGCCATCAATGACAAGCATATGCTGCATGTTAAACATTTACCAACAATCTCCCCCTTTGGCATTGATGGCAACTAAGGCACCTGAATTATTTTCTCCCCCTTTGACATCAATGTCAAAGAGAACATGCTCCCCCTGAGTTGTTGCAGTATTTTTATGAGGTATCAGATATGCAATCAATACAAGATTCCCCCTAACAGGATGGACTTTCTTAGATGTGAGACGGGATAACACCCAGCTTCTATCTGAGATATTCAAATGGTGTCTTGGCTAGAGGTGTAGTAAAAATGTCTGCAATTTGTTCTGTGGTTGGAATGTAATTCAACTGAACAACTCTGTTTGTGACTTGTTCTCTGAGAAAATGGTATTTTATTGGGATATGCTTAGTCTTGGAATGAAGAACACAATTCTTGGAGACACTAATGGCACTAGTGTTATCACAGTGAATTGTAATCGGATCAGTATAGCTTACCTTCAAATCTGCAAGAGTTTGAATCATCCACAAGATCTGAGTATAGCAAGTAGCAACAACAATATACTCTGCTTTTGTAGTTGATAAGGAAATAGACCCTTGTTTCTTACTAATCCATGCTACCAACGAGTCTCCCAGGAAGAAGGCACCTCCATTGGTGCTCTTTCTTTCATCTACACAATTTTCCCAATCTGCATCTGAATATGCAGTTAACTGAAAATTCTGATTTCTGGGATACCTCAAACCATAATTCATTGTTCCCTTCAAGTATTTGAATATTCTTTTGACAGCTACCAAATGACTTTGTTTAGGAGAAAACTGATAATGACCTACCATTCCAACAACTTGCATTATATCAGGACGGGATGCTGTGATGTACAAAAGACTGCCAATCATTGATCTATATGAGATTTGATCAACATTAGGTGAGTCATCATCCTTGCTTAATTTACATCCAGTAACCATAGGTGTACCCACAGGTTTATAATCTTCCATTTGAAACCTTTTCAACATTTCTCTTAGATATTTTTCTTGAGAGATGAACATCCCTTCAGTCCTCTGATTAATTTGCAGACCAAGAAAAAATGACAGTTCTCCTATCATAGACATTTCGAATTCTGATTCCATATCAGAAGCAAACCATTGTACTAATGGATCCTTATTACATCTGAAGATGATGTCATCTACATAGACCAATACGATGAGAAAATTATTATCCTCTGATTTAATATACAGATTGTTGTCAACGGTTCCTCTCTTGAACCCTTTTTCTTTGAGATACGTATCCAGTCTTTGATACCAGGCTCGAGGGGCTTGTTTTAGCCCATATAAAGCTTTCTCCAGCTTGCATACTAAGTCAGGGTTATTAGATAGTTCAAAACCCTCTGGTTGTTCCATATAGACTTCTTCGCTTAAATCTCCATTTAGAAAAGTGGACTTGACATCCATTTGATAGACTTTAAACCTTTTATGACAAGCATAGGCAAGAAACATTCTGATAGCTTCTAATCTTGCTATGGGAACATATGTTTCATCATAATCCAGTCCTTCTATCTGAGCATATCCTTTACAGACTAACCTTGCTTTGTTCCTGACAACTTGTCCTTGCTCATTCAACTTATTCTTAAAGATCCATTTAGAGCCAATGACGTTTTTGCCTTCAGGTCTATGAACCAACTCCCACATACTATTTTTCTCAATCTGATCAAGTTCATCATTCATTGCATTAATCCAGTGGTCATCTCTGCTGGCTTCATTAAAATTCTTGGATTTCAGCATGGATATGAAGGTTGTATGAGATTGTTCCATGTTTTTGATTAACTTTCTCCTGGTTTGTACACCTTTGTCTTTTTCCCCAATTATTTGACTTGCAGGATGATTCTTTTGAATGATTCTGGAGGAGGAATTTGTAGTTGACTGTTGATTTGAGCCTGACTGAGTGTCTGAGTC